>KN824303.1:332326-342766 GCA_000827415.1 Serendipita vermifera MAFF 305830 | reverse complement strand
CTAACCCTAACCCTACTAACCCTAACCCTAACCCTAACCCTAACCCTAACCCTACTAACCCTAACCCTAACCCTAACCCTAACCCTAACCCTAACCCTAACCCTACGATTTTGGTATCATTAGAGAGCCCTAAATGAGTTCTATAAAATCATCCAGCCACATGTGTTCATAGTTTAAAAGTGGATTAAGTGGCCATTAATTTTGGGGCAAGGTATAGAGCTGCCAGCACCTCAGTCCTGGGACAATACAGAGTCATAAAAATGATATATTTGGATTCTCCCAGATCTATGATGTGTGCTGGAATGCATAAATATGCCTAACCTATCCATCTGAAGGTCCTCATGTCACTTAGGTCTCATGCATTGCTTCCTCCAGTCATTCTTGGTGACACAGAGGAACAACTGGCTTGATACAACTATCATATATTGATATCAGTATAATACATATAATAGCACAGAAATTTGATGCTTGTAATGCCTCTGTTAGTAGGTATAGTCAAGTTACATGTTTATGTAACTTGGTGTAACTTGGATGAACTAGGCATAAATGAGAGTATTCAACTACACAAATACACTTTAAATAAGCATAAGAATCCACATTAGGAGTCCCAAAACTCCAGTCATCCAACTGATCAAATGCAGGTCAAGTTACACAAAAAGAGAAAAACCCCTATATCTCTGGAAGGAGATAATGTAAACTTATAAAACTTGATGTGGTAGAATATCTATTAGTAGTATACTGAGTGGTATAAGCTATGTTGCTGTAACCCACCTGGTTCTGTCAGTAGCCCTCAATACGAGCAGCCATTTATGGATGCAAGTATTTAGGTGCCTGATGATGGAGGCTAGTTGCTGAATAACGGAGTATTTATTAGTGATTATTATCTACATTTTAGTGAAGATTTCAGAGGTTTAAGATATCATACAGGGGGGGGATGGCTGAGCAAAAAGTAAAAATGCGATATCTTCATGAGGACTAAAGGTAAATCTATGAAACAAAGCCGAGTGGATTCAAAATTTCTTTCTGCATCTTTTGAATACCTTGCGCGTGCAATTCGTTGCCAGTAACACTGATTTTCGGAGTTTTAAAAAGTTAGGAGCCTTGTAACAGCTGAACCAATAATGCTAAACCTATTCTGTCTTCTGGACGTTGATCTTCGTGATTTATAGAGTCTCCTCAATCTTTTTTTCATTAAATGGAAATAAAAAAAGTCCAGGCGACGACTGTCTCTTACATAGAGGACCGACGACGAGGAGGCTGTCAGCACAGCCACCAGAGCGTCGGTGGTCTGCCAGGAAGATATACATAGGCAGGCCTGGGGTTGCTGGGGGTTGATTTAGAGTACACTTTTACTTTTTGGTGAATTTGCAAATTTTTAAGGTTCAAACTCCGCTCAAATTTAATTTTAAGCGGAGTTTAAACCTGCATTATGTGATATGGCACAGAAACAAACTTTTCTGGGCATTTTGGAGCCTTACATGTCATTTTAGGCCACACTAAGCCCCCTTCCATGCTCATTTGCTTAGGCCAGAGCTTGTTGGAGATTGGCAAATGATCCACAATTTATTTTTATTTATTTTGATGGGCCTCATGCACTGTAGTCCTGCTTACTTTTTCTCTCTTTTTGGTTGAAATCTCTCCCTCAATTGTTCATCTTGTGATTTCCTTGCATATTAGCTGCTCACTGCAATCTTCTCCCATTTTGATTGATTCACCCCTTTTGCTTCAGCATCACTATCCTCTCTATGTATCCAACAGGCTATGTTCCCCTTTTGCTTTGCATTCTTCAACTAACATCATGGTTTGGCCATCAAGCTCTTTTTCATCATTAATTATAGTTAACTGATAGAAGTGTACTTATATGTACCATGTTTCATTGCTTCATGGTTGGCAATTTATGCTTCCTGCTTGCTACTAGTAAAGCAGTTGACAGAATAGAGAAGCTAATGGTCAAAAATGTGGCAACCTGGATGAAGTAATTGATGGCTTTGTAAAGAAAATATTTGCTGGAAGCATTACCTGATCATTAGTTGTCCTCTTCACCTGGGCCCTTCAAATTTCATCTCACTTGGTATGTGATAGACTCCTAAACACCATAATAATAGCTTTATTTAAATAAATTTAACTCAAGTAAGTAACAACAGGAATTAGTCAGATGTCAGGAACCACTCCGATAACGCCATCACCGCCTTCTCCCTCTCATTTCACCTGTCTCCGTCTCGGTCCGTCTTCGGCTTTGCCCCTATAAAAGCCCCCTGTAAATCTTGTTAGTTCATTAGCGAGAAAATCACCTAGGACCCGTCCCCTATTTTGCCTTCTTATGTGTGATCTAAGCTCAACGCACCGCTCGTCCCCCGCGATGCTCCCTTCACTTTCCCTCTAATCTCCGCGAACCCCCTATGCGCTCGTCTCCCTCATAGGCACTTCCCCGTCGTCCTCAGTACCTTCCACAGTCCTGACAAAAAACGATCCTACCACGCCGGCCAGATCTAATACCATTCACCCCCGAGCCATGCCCAAATCATGCTCTCGTGTATCTCAATCAACTGTAGCCACGCCCTCTCTTCCCATGATTCGCGTCCCACGTAAAAATTGGCAGCTTCATCATGACGAACGCCCTTTTGGTGCTCTGTTCTCCTCCTGGAAACGCGGGTTCGTTTACGCCAGAGTTCGTAGTGTAGACCGAGGGAAAGTAAGCCGAAGACGACGACACCACTGAGGCTTGGCGGGCCCATGTATGACCCACGGGAGATGGCTCCAGGTCCTCATTGGCGTCGTCGAAGAAAAGGGGAAGAGGAGATGCCGACGGTGATGTCGGTGTCGGTGGTTCAATGACACGTAGGGGCGCTGGGGCAGACGATTCGGGAGTCGCACTGAACAAGGGTTCCTCAGAGGTAGGCTCCAGCGTGGTAGACTGTTCGTTCGGTAGCATGGAGCGTTCAGTGCTCAATGAAGGCGCTACGGGTGCATCAAAAGTGGGTAGGATTGGCTCACTAGCCTCGCCGTTCCTCATCTCTTGGACCTCGTCGGTGGGTTTCGCATCCGCTTCACGGATATCTACGCCCTCTTTCGTGGCACTCTCCTCGTCCACTTTGCTCGCCCCCGGTTCCGCCTCGCTCGTCGTGACCGTGTCCCCAGTTTTTGCCGCTGCATTGCATCCCCAGTACCATCTTGTTTTGGCTGGCTCGGAGATTCCGACGCAGCCACGATGCTCGTTCGTGCTGCGTTACGAGCCGCGGCCCGCCTTGGGACTGGTGGGGGTGCACCCGTTTTCCCGGGCGTACTTGGGGCGTGGGCCCGCTTTTGTGGGCATTTTTTGATTCGGTGGAAGGAGTAGATGGTCGAGGCATGACCGTGTTGCCCTCGCTGATAATGGAGGCGATGGAAATGTTGCGAACGTGTGAATGTCTGGTGGAGGGGGCGGCTGTACCCGAGCCAAATCCTATTGAGCTAGGAGTCGGTGTCGGAGGTTCAGGGGATAAGGGCGATACGACGTCTACGGAACCCTGTTTCGAGCTGGATAGGCGACCTTCGATCGCCGTACTGAGAGCTTCGGCCCATGCTGCGTCATATCATCGCCGGGATCAGGGCTCAATGCGTGCATTGGGCTTTCCGAAGGCGTCACGAATGTGTCGAGAGAGGCCGACGGGGCGATCGGCGGGCTGACCAATGAACCCTCTGCTGGTGGCTCTACTGGGTCGGCATCCGTATTTTGCACCTGTACATCCCGATTAGGCGTTGCTTCCGCGCCTTGGGCACCACCGCTGTTCGCCGTGTCACTCGGCTGGGCAGTACAGCGCTGAGGCGTCCAATACTCCTTCGTGGTATGGCTGGGGCTCTGATCATACCCGTTCCAGCCTCGCCAGCGACGGCCGTGTTGTCGTTGCATGCCGTTGTCTTTTCCGGATCCGAGACTGCGGAGCGCGTAGAGTTCGGTAGGACAGCGCTCCCAGAGAATGTTCTCCGCACGCCGCCTAAGAAGCCAGCGGCACTGGTCGACGAATTTGTCGTAGGAGTCACGACAGCACCGTCTGAGCCGGGCCTACCACTCCCGTACGCTTTGGCTTTGTCGAGAGCGTCTCTGCCCATCCCTCAAAGATTGGGTGTCCTTCGCTTCGGAAGGATGGGTGGGCCCGAGCTGTCGTCCTTTTCCGAGGCGTAGCTGTCCAGTCTTGTCGGGACTGCCCCTTTGACTTCGAACGTCGGTGTTGAGATATTATGCCCACTGCCATTTCCTAATCGCCATCGCTCTAATTCACCATCCATCCACACCCGCTCTATCATCTCCGATTTGACGCAGCCCCATAGGTCGAGTGTTGCTCTGAGTCTCGAGAGACACCACCCGGTGTGGCAGAGAGGATATGGGGGACCATAATTTTAAGCCAATTGGGACGCGTCAGGCCCAGTGAGGTTCGTGGTTGAAGTATTTGCCGACTTGCCGGCGATAGGAATGCGATAATCGTGAATGACGGTATGGGACGATGTAGGAGGTGGGGAGTAAGGGGTTTTGATATGGGTGGGAGGGAAAGGATTCGTGCTTGAGATTGGCGGTGGAATGGAGTTTAGGGAATGCCGTGGTGCTGGCAAACTCAACCTGCCCCCGTTACTACTGCTTCCAGAGACTACGCTCCCCAGCGACAGCAGTGTCACGCTCTTCAGGAACTTGCTTTCGCCACATCCGCCGGCAGAGACAAAACGCTAGGGCGACGGGGCGACGGAAGGGGCTTGGAAGGTAGCGGGCGTAGGATTAATGGGTAATTTTAAAGCGATAATGCCATGCGCTTTGTCTTGCTCGGCCTGTATTGCTTCGGGAGGCATATAGACGACCTTTCCACATAGCGAAAAGTTGACCTTGGTAAGTTGAGTTGGCGAGGTTGGTAAGGATGAAGCTAATGGGAGAGATGAGGCGCTTGACTGGAATAGAAAGGGATAGACTCACTAGTCCCGAAGCCCCCGTATGAATAGCTCGAGGCGCTTCCGTCGAGAAACGGAGTCGCGACGTGGATTTGCTCGATAAGCAGGGTGTTGGAGTGGATTGCCGCGAGTGCGGACCGCCGAGTAAGCCAGTTGAGTGATGGGGCCAAATCCAATCGTAAGGTGGTTTCCCTAGAGGAAACATCACCATAATGAAGAAGCGGGCGCTAAAGGAAATACTCACGAATCTTCCACGGCCAGCCTCGCGAGGAAGGGGAGAGTCAACAGACTCGTCACCGCTGGGACATTCGGCGTAGTCGTCACTATTCCACGAAGATGGGCAAGGAAGCCTAGATATGCGTTCTTGTGCCGTACATGCGAGTCTGTCACCCTGGAGGTCTTCGGTCCCACTGTCCCCATCCCCCAGCTCACCATGTTGAAGCCAGGTACGCTCTTTAACGCCTCGGATAACTCCTCGGTCTCCTTCCCGGTCTGACCCACCTGCTCGCATGGAGCTGCCTTCCCCCTTTCCACATCACCCAACTGGAGCCGAGTCGCCTCTGGTTGCTTTTGAGCAGTGTATTATCGACATAAGAGCCTCCTTTTACGGACGCACGTATTTGACACTTCGTGATGGCCATCTCACGGGCGGTGCTGAACAAGTTGGGAGAGTTCCGACCCCATCTTCTTATGCTTTACCTTGACAGAGAGCTTCACCTTGGACGAAGTCGACAGTTCCTCCATGTGACTGGAAATAAAAGCGCATCAGCAAAGAGTTAGGAAAGGACGTGGGAAAGAACATACCGGGTAATCCCAATGGCCACGGCACCTCGTCCCTTCAATAGTTCGTCTTTCACCGTCTGGTCCCGCTTCCTGCGTCTCATCTCCAGTATGCGCTCTCCCTCTCCAAGTCCGTTTTCTCCCCCTCAACGACCCGTAGCCATTGGGTACTTTCACTCCACGTCTCCTTAAGAATCGTAATGTGGTCATAACACCGGCGTAGTCTCGAGCTGAGTGGGAAATGGGTGTGGTATTTGCGCGCGTGCTGGGAAAATGACACCTTTGCGATCGTCTCCTGTCGACGTTCATCTCCAAGTACCACCGGCTTGTTCTGTATGTTCGTTAGGCAAAGAAGCCGAAAACGAAGAGGGCTCACCATTGCCCAACTTGTTTGGAACGGCTTGTGGTTGTGTCAGTGGTGAAAGCTCCGCAGTCGTATTTGAGAGTTGTAAGCGTATTCGATGTTCGTCTCACGTTTGGAGTGGATTTGACTCCATGTTTGCCATTCCGAGGCCGACCCACTGACTTCAGGGCGTGAGAAGGTGACGACCAAAGGGGTACGTTGGATATGGGATCTAATGCGAGTACAAAACTTATGCATATGCTTGTAGTTTGACCCCATCCGCGAGCACCCCAATCAAGCTCGACCAACAACCCGCAAGTCGCGACGAGAGCCGCCTACACTGCGATCGTTGTAGAGGGTAAAGAAGATTGTCGATTGGAAGAGATCACTGATTACGTTAGTCTAGTCGTATTTGTTGAAGCAAGCGTCAGTGAAGCCATTGTCGGCATAGCGGAAGATAGGATGAGCGCGATCATGACGCAAAGGGTCCCATCTAGAACCCTAACGCATAAAGTGTACGTGTACGTGTGATAGCGTAAGTCGTCGCTGAGGACGACAAAGCTGGGGATATGGACTGCCGTGACAGTAGAAGAGATTGGAAGCATTACTGGTTCGGTGGGAAACAACTTTATTAGCAGATAAAGTACTACATAGATGCTGTTTAGGACGCCAGGATACCGGTCAACGTTGCCTCTCCAAAGGTGGGACCGCTACAGGCCGCCAGAATCGTAGTTGCGGCGCATGAAAACGGTCATTAGAAACATAAATCGACTCGAATGAAGGTTAAGTTTCAGGAAATGCACATTTCTGGGGTCGGGACTTCAACGGCGGTTTATGTCGGGATGTGGTCGAGAGCAAGCTTGAGCCGGAAACGGGGGCCAAACCACGAAACAAGCCTTTATCATTCTAATATCTGATTGGCCTTTCAATAATACGTCCATCGTAGATAACATGCTTCCCGTGGGCAAACCCACTGAACGTACCTCAAAGCAGGGTTCGATTGTGGGGCCTTGACAGGCAGCAAAAGAAAGGTTATTTCGATAACGCATGCAATACTGCAGGGGCACAGACGGACACCAGACTAACGTGTGAGCAGAATTAGCCGTGCTCATTAACGACGACCCTGGGGGGGTTAAGAGTGGACACATGGAGTGCCTCTCTAGCTAGCTATTGCGAGAGTAGGTAACTAGCCATATACGCAAGATGATCTCTCTCCCCGTCAAAGGTGTAGGATGTCCCTGGGGGCAACCAGGATGATGAGTAGGAATAAGAAAGAGAATTTGATGGCAACAAGTGAAGCACTTGCGACGACGACGACGAGCAACCCCGATCAGCGGTGGCAAGCGCGATTGTCGGAATTAGCTGGCGAGCGTGAAATACGTATTGACACAAGTTGACAAATATCTGCGAGGATGAACCACATCTTTAAATTCGCAGGAACCAATGCTCGCCCAGTAACCATAACAATCCTCGGGAGAAGTGTGTATTCATCCCATAGCCACCCTCGCGTTCTTAATATGCAAACCTGTACTGTTGGATTTCGGTCGTTCTGCGCAACGCCGAGTCCAGCGCCATCGGCGACCGACAGCCAGCCGCAACCGATCGCGCTAGAAGTTCTGATACGATATAATTAGTAATAATTAGTTAGCGAGTTTGTTTCGTTTCACCTCCGCTTTTCTATATAAAGCGAGACGATCACACGAATCCTCTTTAGCGCGTTCTATAGCTAAAGAGGTTAGTGCATCGTTCTCATCGTATTCGTTTAGTTCTAATAATCGGTTTCTAGTATATTTTCACAGGTAGATAGTTATATAATATACAGCGCGTTCTATAGCTAAAGAGTATATTTTCACAGGTTATGAGCCCCGCCCGCGCTCTATAGAAAAATACTATGTCTAACCCCGATGCCGATTCTTCTGCTGCCGCAGCCAGCACTCCCGCGCCCACCAATGGAGCCTCGTCAACGGCTGCCACAACCACCCGTATTGGGCTATTCGACTCTCCGTATAAGCAGAGTACCACCAACGCGTACGCGCTGTTCCCGAAGTTGAGCAGCACAAATTATTACCGTTGGGAGCGCAACATGCGCGCTCACCTAGGATCCCTCGGTCAGCTCGACCTCGTTCAGGGAAAAGTCGCCGCACCTGTCGACCCAGGTCCGAATGCGGACCAAGCCCGTCGTGACACTTATGCCTCAGAAATGGCAGTTTGGAATCTCCGCCGCGCATGCGCGTTTGCCGAAATAGCGTTGAGACTCGAAGAGGACCCTCGAGACCAGCTCGAGGGGGAGGACCCCGTTGATGCGTGGAACGAACTCCATCGTATATATGGATCCAAACAGGCAGGCGTCGGATCGTCTCTCCTGTCCCAGCTCTCCACCATCAAGTACGACGGTGTCACTCCCATCCTCGAATTCAAGTCACAAGTCACTTCTCTGAAACGTCAGCTCGCAGATGCTGGCGAAAATATTTCGAAAACTCAGCTTTTAACATTCTTCCTCAATGCACTAGGCCCAGAGTACGACGGCTTCGTTAGCACCGTCAAAGTTGACACCGACGGCCTTGATACCGTCGTAGACCGGCTCCGTCAGCTGGAGCTTCGTAAATCCGGTCGCACAGGGGATACAATGGCGTTCCTGGCGAGGGAACCGCCGACGCCGCCCCTTCACTCAAAATCTCTGCCGGCTGGTGCCTCTTCAGGCCGAACGCCCAAGGTCACCCCCGAGACGACGTGCTTCCGATGCACGGGCAAAGGGCATATATCGAGTCAATGCCCAACCCCCAGATCAGCTCCAGCTGAAGGGGGAGGTTCTCGAGGTGGTCATCGAGGTCGCCGACCAAATCGTGGTCACGGTCGTGGGCGTGGTCGTAATTCCAACGGCAATGCTTCGCACTCGAGCTCTGGCAGCCATATCAGCCGTGTTGGAACGGCTACCGGGAAAATGTTTCCAATGATCGAGCGCCTTTACCAGGCTGTCGAGGAGGACAGTACGGTCCCTCACCTAATCGACTCGGGCGCATCAGGTCACTATACGCCAGACCTGCACAATCTGCATGAATACGCACCTTTCGTCACTCCCAGACCCATCAGCACCGCCAACTCCACCGTCTATGCGCTCGGCAGCGGCGCTATCAAGTTCACTTCGCTAGTCGGAAATCAGCAAATGGAGGGTGTTATTCGCGACGTACTTTACGTACCTAAAATTGGAGCTCGACTACTTTCGGTGTCGAAGCTGATCCAGCAAGGATTCCGGCTGGAGATCGGGTCAAAGGGGTGCACCATCAAAAACAATGTCGGCACCGTTGTTGCACTCGCGGTACAGACTTCGAACGTCTACCCGCTTTATCTTCGTATGATTCCCGCTTCTGGGGAGGGCGCCATGATGGCTCTCGCTACGATCGAGCAGGACCAGAGCCCTACAGACGCCGATTTTGCGTCTCGTGTCGAGTCGTTCGACGTTGCAGTGGCTGCTGGGGTATCAGCTGAATTCCAAAAGCTGCATCGACGACTCGGTCACCTCGCTCCCAAAGGCATACAAGACCTCGCCAATGGTCGCTGCACTGGCCTTTCCAGTAAAAACTTCGCCATCCCGCACGGTCACAGCTGCGATATTTGCATTCGCGCAAAGCAGCACCGTCTCCCGCACCATTCCCATCACGGCAAGGCGACCGAAGCCCTCGAGCTTCTCCATATGGATCTCGCCGGTCCAGTCGAAACGACCTCCATTGACGGCAAGAAATACCTGTTCCTTATTGTCGACGACTTCACGCGATGCGGTATTGTGTACGCTATCACGCACAAGAACGATGTACTCGCGACGTTCAAGGAGTACCAGCTGCGCGTTGAAAAGGAGACCGGCCGAAAGATCAAAGGAATTATGTCAGACAACGGCACCGAGTTCACCATGATGAAGACGTACCTCGCATCCCAGGGAATTGTTCTCCACACGTCCATTCCATATCACCCTCAGCAGAACGGCGTCGCCGAGCGCTATGTCCGCACCATTGTCGAAGGGGCCCGAGCGCTCCTATACGACGCAAAACTTCCCAAATCGTACTGGTCGTACGCCGCTCGTTGCATGGCCTATACGCGTAATCGGAGCCCGTCCAGCGCTCTCGATGGCCGCACGCCGTACGAAATGTGGTATGGGGAGGTGCCGGATTTGAGCCATCTTCGTATTTTTGGAAGTATTGTCGACGTCGCTATCCCGTCCGTGAAGCTGCAAAAGCTCGATTCGCGCTCTAGGCGCGGAGTCCTCGTCGGGTATGGAAGTGCGCAGGGGAGTTATCTTGTCGCGAACCCCCGGACGCGGAAGGTGGAGGAGGTCAGGGACGTGATTATTCACGAGACCGGCGTCGGAGCGAACGACGCCGCCCCCACAGTCTTGGCGCCGCCACCTGTCA
>KN824303.1:316586-326727 GCA_000827415.1 Serendipita vermifera MAFF 305830 | reverse complement strand
GATACCCATCAGTAAAAGTATCAACGTTGCAGCAAATATGGACTAAGACGGTACACGGTATCAGACAGATAATCGTTTGCTACATACATCCCGTTATTCCAGATATTGAGGTAACGTTTAAGATTTATGACGTGTTTGAAATTGGTACCACAGCGTTACAACGTACCTTACACCGGCTTATAATGTCCATTGAACACGTGAATTGATTTCAAAGATCAAAGAGCCGCCTCTAGGATAGTGGTTTGTCGTCGAGTTTGCATCGAGAAATGGTTGAGGGGAAGGTTCGGGCGTTTTACAGACTTATACGTAGGGTTATACCAATAAGTGGTGGCTATTCTCGATATCTTACAATACAACTACAGCATTTCGTTCTATTAGCAACGAAAGACTTGAAATTTTACGAACTTTTGGCTTCTTCTAAGTGATATCCTTCATTCCACGCATGGATGTAACGGAGCACGGCCAGGGAGTCCGCAGGCTCGTGCTCGCTGGTTTTAATTCGTTAAACACCTAAACAATCGGCGGCCACTATAGCCTCATGCACAGTGCTTCAATGAGCAGAAGTGTGGCCTTATTCCCGCGTGATTGTCGGTCTCCAACATAGTCACGTCGCCTAAATGTTAACGCGAATAGAGCGTTGGTAGTTAGTAATGGTTTCGAAGTCTGGCCTGATATACCGAGCTATATCACAAGGCTTGTCCGTACGTCTATCGTAACTGCTCCCGATTTGTTCGCCGGTCCGATGTTGTCACGAGGAAGCTTGTTGTTGTCTTACCAGCTCCCTGCGTCATCGGAGGGCCCAGGATCATGGAGATTATTCGATGTCGATTTGGAATTTCGCGATTGGTTAGTGTCAGCCAGGCTTAGTTCGAAGCCAAATTCAAGAGCCAAGCGGAAACATAACCGGTATGAATACGTTGCTCAGAAGCCCATATTCTTATCTCTCTACGAACTCTGAGTCGCAATCGGCACTCGTTCAAGGGAGAACACACAAGCAAGAATCTAGTTTGATACGGTCACATGCCTGGTTCAAAGGTTCTGAGAAGAACTAGCCCCTTAGAGAGATTATATAGCTCCCTCATGTAGCACAGCATCCTTAAATACCACCTAGCATAGGCATATGGTAACTCACATAGCCGGTGGATGAGAATCGGCTCATCAGCGGCTAATTTTTGAATAGAGCCCCACGGGTCCATCGGAAGCAAACGTGAGTAATCATGACTTTTGAATTCAGCAACAGTCGTCGCGAACCATTGCCACTAGTTACAGGCCCGAAAGGATCGAGCGGCACGGTATTCAAAACGGAATAACCCACCTATACTGGAGGCACATATATATCCCGCTAATAGATGCTGTATGTAATAGTACGACTCGACAGGATGCTCGGAATTTCCCTTCTGATTTCAGGAGCGCTTTGCGCGTTTATTGGTGGTGTAGCTGGCCAGGCAGGCGAATATCAACAGGTCGGCGTATCTCTTAAAATTCTAGAAGTAGTCTTACGCCGATATTAGTGTGGAGGCCAGGGATGGACTGGGGCAACTAGTGAGCCGAATAGCAATGATCTTCAAAAGACTTAACACCGCCTTTACAGCCTGTACCTCCGGATGGACGTGCACTGCCGTCTCACCACCTTATTACTACCAATGCCTCCCAGGTGGCTCTTCCTCGCCTACAACCTCGAAGGCATCCTCTGCAGCATCCAGTGCCTCAAGTCCCACTGGTACCACGAACGCGGCCGCCTCAATCTACCTCGTAGGAGATTCTACTATGGCTTCTCACTCGGCGTCTGAAGGAATTCAAGGGTATATTCTGGCGTTTCCGCTATACCCGACATCCACTCATACATAGTTTTCAGATGGGGTGTTCCCATTGCCAGCGGGTACTTTACTATCCCAGGTAACTCTATCCAAACCTGCTTCGCTCACTATTGATCCTGGCGTCCAGTGGTGAACCGCGCTCGAAGCGGCAGCAGTGCACGCAGCTGGATCCGCGATGGCTTTTGGTATAATACGAGGCAGCTCCTAAAAAGCGGTGACTGTAAGTAGAGCTTTCAAGTATACTCGTATGCCACTAAGACTACCTTAGACGTTATCATTGAGCTAGGTCAGAGAAGTTTATCACTAGCGCGGTTCGATACTAACCAATTATGATAGGTCATAATGACGGTGGTGGTCCGACAGCAACGACTCAGCGTGGTTCCGTAGTCGGGGAAGGGAGCGAAACTCAAACCGTCACGCTCAGTAACGGGACGACTGAAGTCGTTCATACGTTCAACTGGTAAGATTACAATTAAGAGAAAGAGTCAGCCATTGATACGGATGGCCCTCCAGGTATATTGGCAAAATGATTGACGAGGCTATCGCCAAAGGCGCCCATCCCATCGTTAGCTCTCAGACTCCAAATAACCCATACGAAAACGTTTCGACGATCAATTCCACTCCTGGTCGTGTATGTCGAATTGGTCGTGCTGCTACGATTTACTCATATTCTTCCAGTTTGAAGGCTATGCGAAGAATATTGCGGCTACGAAGGGTGTACCTTTCGTTTCGCACTTCAATTCTTGCATTGATGTCTACTCGACGTTAGGAAAAGCTACCACCGAATCATACTTCCCGAATGACCACACCCACACCAACGCGGCCGGCGCCGCCCAGGTAGCCAAGGCGTTTATTGGTGGTTTGAAATGTTCTAGTGCGCAAAACGCGTTGAAAGGCTACTTCACCTCCACTTCTACGGCTATCTCTGCTTACTGCTGAGACGTATCATTCTCGTTTAAGCGAAGGTGTATTTATTGGCTTTGAAATATACGATTGAGCTAGAACAGGTTTGACTCTATATGCGTATGGTTCTTTCGATAAAGTGGTTCATATTAGGAGAAGTCATAATTCCCCCGTGGGACTGGGCCGGAGTATTAGGAAAGGGTCGAAAGAGACGGCAGATAAGGGGACACACCAGGTATTTGCAGTAGCAACGGTTCTTTGTTCAACCAACGGCCCGGCTTGTTCTCTCCCATTCGCTAGAGCTCCATCACGCCATTCTTCCTCTCCGAATCCACCTTCTTACCGCTGAGTTCTGGTGGCCTTTCGATATATTCACTCAAATCCTTCTCGAGCATCAACGCGTGAGCTGATTGGACCCAGTTCGAGTCGAAGAAGGCGTCTCAGCGAGAAGGGCTGGATTAATGCGTTGGTGGAGAGGAGATAGCGACCTTTACGGGGGTCATGTGGGAGGTTTCCTCACTGACTCTTGCGCTCGAGACCCTCCAGAAGGTACCTTCCATGCTATTCCTTCAGGTAGATACAAATGGCTTCGGAAGAGGTACCACTAGTTCTTTTAGGGTGGCTTGGATGGTTGTCGGATTTCCGGTCGCGCGCTTGCATACTATGGTGTATTTCATATCTGTTTCGCATTCTATGTCTTATTTCACATTCTATATTGATAAAACAGGGGAGGGAGGGATAGATGGTTCATTGACCCATTAGCGTGCTTGAGGGGTATTTATTGACATAAAACTCACCGTCTTATCCGTGTTCTGAGACCTCCATAGAAGTATCGATTGTGGGATGCGGATAATGATGCAGGAAACGTGCCGTTAACGTGTCGCGGCCGCGGTGTTATGTTTGGATCGCCTACGCAAGTACGCTATACTACTAGTCGCATGTATGTATACCTTTATTTCGTAGACGTTCGTAATGTGCCAGCAGCCCCAGTTTGGGATCATCGCACTAGTCGTGTCGCGCCAGTCATCGAACATTTGTAATCACCGGTCTTATAGGAGGATAGTAATAGAGTGATTAGCCCAGGAATAGTTTCGTATTTCATGTATGTAGGGCTGGTTCAAGTGCGAATACCTGTACATGATAGTGACTTCCTGAATTACGGGTTTCCACTGCGTAAAGTGTCGATAGGACACGAGTTTACTCCTCTACTCATCATTTCGTCGGTATTATATCCCCATACTCATGATATTTACCGACCGCCCTTCATGAACCCAGTCTATTTGCTCGCTGCAATGGCCAAGGCTCGTTCTTCTACAAAAGATTCGGGCATAAGTCGAGCTTTTGAGCGTCTTCATCGTCGCTGGAGCACATTTCAAGCGTCGTTGGCAATCTCGAAATCAGACGGCGTCATGGCTTGGGTTCAATCTTTGCCTCTTCGACCCGCCCACATCCTCATCGCCTTGCACACCTGCTTGAGTCGTTCACAGAACAAACATGAAAACGTCGGTTTCGTTTCAACTTCCGGATCACGACAGAGGATAACGGCCTTTTCCGGTGTTCAGTACCCAGCGTCGACGTTTTTGCGTAGGACTCGTGCATCCGCCTTCAATCAAGACCGCAAAAGCCTCACCTTGGTGTCATTTTAAAACCACGACGTCCATCGAGGTGATTCTATGATGCCCATCGATTCCTAGAGTGACAGCCTACACTGGCGAATGCTAACTTGTAACGTTACCTTGTATATTTAGTGAATCCTTCTATATACGTGCTTCGTTCTGTGACACGAAACTATCATTATCCACTTTCATTTCTTAATCCATGAACCGGATCACAACGTCGACACGTTTCTGGTCGTACCGTTTAAACCTCAGTTTAAGACCCTTCATCGGTTCTCATTATAAGATACAACTGATACGAGCTCGATCGATCCTTACACACCGCCGTAGCACCTTTGGCAACTCCCGCCATGATACCATCGTGAAGCAGAACTAACGTCGTTAGACAATAGATATCTTTTCGACCTTTCAATGCCTATTCTGTGCGTTGTACGCCAATCCTTCGAGGTCTGTGCCTACCCTTCCAAGTGAGTTTACGATTCTGATGCGTGGCTAAAACAGCGTTTAGGTGTGCTCACAATGGTCACTACCAGTCACTGCTACCTTCGTCTTGGGGAAATCGCTGCTGGGAAGGCGTCATCCAATGACAAAGCTAGAACCGAATACTCGCCCTCCTGATTCGTTCCTCCGGCTCAGCCATCATCCTCTTCATCCCATCAGCACTGAATAGTCGCCTTTCGTTGATACCCCTTCCCACTGTGACCTTGATGTGACGGTTTCTCACCAGCCACACCCATACGCAAAGTTCGATTGCATTCTGGACAATGGTACTTCTAACCTCGCCGTGGGACAGACAGAGAACACGGGTGGGCTTGTTAGGACGAGGTTTGAAAGAAAGGAACGAATATATTCGCCATTACTGAAATCAATGACAAATGCTTGGACTATCTAACTATCGCATCCATTCCGAGTACCGAAGTAACGTGCGTAGCGCCTACGCAATGCCAGTTTCAATGGGGATTGGGCTATAGGTAAGAGTAGGAACCGTTCCTTTGGTCGTAATCGGAGCTATATGATGGGATAAAGTGAGTAAAGGCTTGATCACAAAGGCCTGAAGAAACTCACGAAGACGTCCTGAGCAGAATGCCCTTGCATCGAACCCACCATCAAACTTTCCGGGGCAGTAAATCTTGACACACGGGCCGTTGAGAGTATCTGGACTACCATCCCACGGGCAAATCGTGCCGTTTAGGCATCTGTCGTAGTTGACAAGGAACTTTTCCGTACACAGGCATGTCTTGAATTCGCGCAGAGCGGTGAAGCTGTATTTGCATTCCTTATATATAGAATTGGCCACGGTGCATGCGCCATTATTGCACTGAGCCATGACCGTGGTACTCGCAAGGAGTACAGAAATGACGTAGAGAGCGTTTTTGAACATTTTTGGGGCCTGAACGACGTGGGGAAAGCCAAAGGTCTGATACCAATGCACGAGGAGAAAGCGAGGGGCAAAGGGGATAAAGATGTGCTTTATATAGCAGTTTGGTTTTGATTTCGGGCTGCGTAACCTCAGCCCGAGTTGTGAAATTGGAAGAACTTGGCAAGACCCTGACGGTCCAGTTGTAGGATAAAGCTTGGGAGTTCCTGAAGGGTTTGATGCCAGCAAACGAAATGGGGCTGTACGTCCCCGCCGGATCATGTGCTGATACAGTTGGTCCTTGGATATTGTTTTCTGCTTACTGAGAATAGGAGGTAGGCTGAGGTGAATAGGTGAGAGACGACGAATTTTTTTTTATTTCAAACAGTAGATGAAAGACGTAATCGGGGACAAA
This sequence comes from Serendipita vermifera MAFF 305830, assembly GCA_000827415.1. Classification (NCBI taxonomy): domain Eukaryota; kingdom Fungi; phylum Basidiomycota; class Agaricomycetes; order Sebacinales; family Serendipitaceae; genus Serendipita; species Serendipita vermifera. The sequence continues at coordinate 320,619 of KN824303.1, read as the reverse complement.
AGAACGAATATGTTTGCCAGTAGCTAATGGCAAAGCATTGAGTTATCTGCCTAGGGCACATGTTTTAACTACCAGCCGTAACGCCTACGCAATACCCGTCTCGATTGGGATTGGCCCATAGGTAAGAGTAGGAGTCGTCCTTATAGTCGTTCCTGTTGTGGTGGTCTTTTTAGTCGTTGCGGTTGTGGTTGTCCTTTTGGTCGTTCCGGTAGTGGTGGTCCGTTTGGTTGTTACACTGGTCGGAGCTATGTGATGGGAAAATGAATGAAAGCCCCATCATGAATACTCGAAGACTCACGAAGATATCCCGAGCAGAATGCTTTTGCATCGAATCCACCGTCAAATTCTCCTGGGCAGTAAAGAGCAATACATGCGTTATTCAATGTTTCTGGACGGCCATCCCAAGGGCACACCCAGCCACCTTTGCATCGATCATAGTTGACGAGGAACTTTTGCGTGCAAAGGCACGCTTGGAAGCCGCTCAAAGTTGTGTAGCTGTATTTGCACTCCTTATATATAGCATTTGCTGCACCGCAGGCGCCATTGGTGCATTGGGCCATGACAGTGGTACTCGCGAGGAGTGCGGAAATGACGTAGAGGACCTTTGTGAGCATTATTCTCCTGAAAGATGTGAGAGAGTCGAAGGTTTGGTCTTGCCACCGGTAGGAAAAGGGGTTAAAGCCTGAGCTTTATAGGAAATTATTGTGATATCGGGGGGCGTAATCTTGCCCGAGACATGAGGGAAAGAACTTGGAGAGAGTTTGACAGTGTAGGATAAAGCTTGGGAGCTATGGAAGAGGCCGGCGGTAATAACCGTAAAGGGGCTGCGCGTCCATATCGGGTCATGTGTTGAGATGTTGTATATTCGCTCCTGATTAGACTCGGGACACTGAATTGGATAACGGGAAAGTGGCTTGGATTTAGGGGTGGCGGCGGCACCGACATTGATGGCCGATGTGCGAAAATGGAAACATCTCGGAGTACACACCACGGCAATAACAAACCAAAATCTTGCAAATATGACTGACCCGATACTGATCCATGTATAACCCTATTGTCGTGAATCATCCAAACGAGCCACTAGATCGGGTAGGGGTAAGGGGAGAACCGAGATCGTGCGAGCTGATTGTGAGGCGAGCAGAAGATCACTTGGGCGTAAATAATTTCTGGAATACGCATAGTTCTGGCCTTGGTGCGCCACATTATGATTGAATTGAATGAGGGCGGGTATAGATTGGGTGAATGTCAAGGAAGACGGTATTTGTGAAGGTGTGGGAAAGACGTACATTGGTGACAGCGAGCACATGGACCTACGAGTACGCATGAATACAAGACCAGCATGTTCACTTGGGTGATAGGTGTCGTAACGAACTCGGACGAGTACTACCTAAATCATAGACAGTGCGGAGAAGTGATTAGTTTATCTGCTTCAAATGACGCAAAATACACTATTTACCTTTCATTCAGGCGAGTGCCTTAGGCATCGTCGCTAGCCCAGGAGACCGGTATAGGCAATTGAATGCCGGAAAGCGCTGTGTATTGCGAATAGTTTGCTAATAGTTGTGATTATTTGACATAAAATGCCACAAACACAAGAAGGCGTGTCGAGAAAGGTATAGATGGAATAGTAGAGCGGATCCAGAAGCCAATAATGTATGTAAGATTAGCTCTATTGGCGAGAATCTACTTCATGACCTAACATTTCGTCGTTTTGGGTTGATACCGCGAACGTTCGTCGAGGCCGAGAAGAGAGTGCTGCACCATAAACCGTCAAGTGCCGCATCTTGAAGCTCATTGGGAGGAGTCAATTGAGATGTTAATATGCGATCGTAATATGTCAAACTTTAAATGACATTTTGTTGTGCAATCCAAAGTTCGAAAGCGGTCGAGGGCAAGGTACAAAGCAACAAAAGATAGCCACAATATGTGACCCTGAAGTTTCGCGTGCATAGAGTGTTGTAGCAATGTTACTGTATGCATAGCGTGCTGGCTTAAGGGGTTACCTCATCAACCGATAGATAGTCGGTCGCAAGCCGCCATGGGTACATGTTACTTATGTTCCCGATGAGAGGTACACTGCTACTTGTTTTCATGGTATTTACAACGAATTTTGAACAAAAGCTCCTAATAACTCTTGCTCCCACGGCTATTCACCCTAATCGTCATCGTCATCCGCACCAGCTCCGCCGGGGCGACCAGTAGTGATTTCAGGATGAACAACGCTTTCACCCCACGTTGGAAGATCAGTGACTTTCTCAGGAAGAGACACCGGGACGTGAGTGATAGAAACCTTCAGACTAGGCATATCGGCACGCTCGATGACCCTGCCGCCAGCCTAGAACAACAAGTAGCTATTAGCACTTCGTCGAGGCATAAGTGCACTGGAAACATACCGTTTGAATGCGCCAATGGAGCTCCTTTGTCAAGTACGGAATCATTTCCGCCGGTTCAAGGGCCCCGAGTTTCTCCTTTCCCAGCCTATTTCCCAGGGCCTCAGTCAGAGGGACTGTTCCTGTCACCATTGTGCCTTCCCCAGCTCCAGTGCGACAACGTTCGCACCCAGTCATCTCTGAATGTAAACGTAAGCAACGCAAATGTGATCAAGGCAATGCATACCAAGATTAGTGGTAAACACAGAGTAGGTGCCGACAAGGTTAGGATCGAGTGACCACTTTGCGGGTTCGTTGGTGAAGTCACCCTGGCGATAATGTCAGTTATCCTCTCTCACTAAATCAACAAATACTCACCAAGAAGAAGTAAATGGAGAAGCTCGTCTTGGCGGAGTGTTTCTAGATCTATATAAGTTTGTTTGTCGAAACAGGATGCGTTGGATTGGGCTGACCTCGACCAGAATATTCGCAAGCCAATCGTTATAATGGGTAATCTCCGGCAAAGCCGATGCAGCAGCTGCTTCATTCAGGTTCAATATGGTTTGGGTAAACAAATACGTGAACCTACCGGCTGGTACTTCGGCCGGTGCACGCATTGTGCGTTGTGGAGCTTCCATGGTCATTTTTGCAATTCCAAACGTGGTCGGAGCAGAGCTGCTAACGAGAGGGACAGAGGCCCTAGCATTGCTGAACAGTCCCTCTCCAAGTCTGGGAATCACAGAGTTCCCGTAAAGGGCCATAATATCCGTTCTAAGACGATCGCTCTTTGCCTGAGGTGGGAGAGACGCCCATTTCTCCAGTTCTGGGTATGTATAGTTAAACGAACGGGTGTCGCGCTGCATAAATCACAATCAGCATCTAGATAGGTACTAACCAGCCAAAAATGAAACACGGCAAGGAAAATAAACGCACGGCAGAGGCTGCTGTCCAAAATGCATCCTTTGATTGCCTGAACGGCGTCAATCCCGTGCTAAGGACTACGGAAATTTTAGTGTTTATCCAATTTCATTGGGTTAGATACTCACGCGCTGCCTCGTTTTGTTGCCTGTCCCACCATCAGAAGCGTGAGTAAATATTTCTCTGAACAACGTGGATGGAATGTACTCACATTCGAGACATGTTATCAATGTATGACTGGGGATGAAGAGCTAAGGTACGCAGTTAGCAAAGGGAAATAAGCCTCAGTCGTACCCGCGCATACCTTGCCAGATAGCAAAGAGTCGGTCCACCTTTGAAACAATCAGGTTATTTGAGTGGCCCTCAGGTATCATGGAGTTTACTCACGTTTGCATGGTGTATCATGAACATTGGGTCGAAGGCTGCAAAGTCTCCGTTGCCCATATGTCCACTTTGGCCAATTTCAACGTGGATACCGTCGTGGATATCCTCAACGCTCTGAAATCCATCGCGACTCGTACGTCTGCCGGACCAGCGATTGTTGGAGAACACCCGATAATCCTCGGCTTGGGCGCTGAGAAGAAGTCGATAGGTGTTACTACGGATTCTTGATGTCTGTCTGTTTAGGTTGGCATCAATCAAATCGCCTTGTGATGTCGCGTCAGGGCCTTCGGTGGTTGGATAGCGCATGGTCGATTTCCAAGCCTCGTACTGGATATTCATTGGATTTAGTGATATAATCCGCG
>KN824303.1:218796-315981 GCA_000827415.1 Serendipita vermifera MAFF 305830 | reverse complement strand
GTACCAGGACAAAGGATCGGATTCGTCGATGCTTTGAAGACGCTCCATACCGAGAATATAGAGGGTCATCATCTCAGGGTCTTGAAGCATCGTCCTAAGGGACTGGCGGACACCGAGAGTGCCTCCTGTGACGCCAGAAGTGATAACAGTCATCGAAAATGATGGTTATGGGTAAAATTGATATGCAACTTGAAGTTGTAACGATGTTTGAGGCAAGGAGAGATACTTTATACGCATCTGTGCTGATGCCAAGCCCATAATGCCCATTGAATGTCACGGAATTACACACCTCCGAGATTAGAGACCCTGTGGTCAGAGAAGTGCAAGCCACGAGACCCACCTTATTAAGTGGCATTAGCCAGTAAGCATCGTAGGGCCTGACTACTCTCGTCAATACATTATATTGGGACCTTGCCAGCGTATGCAACCATAAGCGATTGAACCACATACTCCATTCGTCCGCATAGCGCATACGTTATTGTTTTTGTATATGTGGATTCGGACGATTCAACGGAAAAAGGAGACTCCTGGACAGGTTGTCGTATATTGGCCCTAAAAGGGGATAGCCCCCACCGCTTGCCACACCCGGATTGGAAATCGCCCGGCAATCGCCTAAGGAGATGCGGGTTCAACACTGATGTTTCCGATAGAATCAAAACAATAATATGACCTAGATCAGATGTGGCATTTGTATAACACGAAGCTATGGGTCAGGAACCCTGTATACGCAAACTGACCTTAGAGATGCCGAAATTTGCGGGGGGACAATCTGCATGCGTGATCACCGCTACTCGAAATAATGACGCGAGACAACTGTGACAAAGTACTTCGCACAAGATCTTTCATAGCTCGCCAGTCTAGATTGGCGGAATGAGGATTCCCGCAAATCGCGCTCCTTATTATAGACACACGATTTTAGCACACGTTCAAACCATCTTGACCGTACAACTGGCATTTCAGCACTGAGTAGGATGCGTTACGGCCCATGGAACGGCGTGAGTACAGAAAGGAATAGGGCCGATGAATCAGGTGATGACGGGTATGAAGAACCCTGGGGCATCTTGCGAGGAGGCGCAAATGCCGGATTAGAATCCAGAATGAATCAAGCCGTAGTAGAAAGGCATGGGACATAAACGTACGGTCTATTTGCGAGTCGTGATGGTGGTGACCATGCCTTCCTCGTCGGTCGTAGTTCTCGAATAGATAGCCATTACCGTCTCCTCGTCCACGTGACTTCTTCACTCGAGTCGGGTATAAGCCCACTAAGGCCTTTCCCGTCTCATTTGATCAACCTTGAGGATCGCACGGTCCGACCCTTCTAATCCTTTGTCAGTCGACCCACTGATAACGCTAGAAATCGATAGTACTTACTGGATGTGGTTCTCATAATCACTTCGTGCTCGATTCCCAAGGCGCAATGCCGTCTACGTTTGATTGGGTCATTCCTGAGCCGCTTTATAGCTCGGGTTTCCTCGGTAAAGTCGACATGCGAGGTAGTAGTAGTAGAGACACACGTTATGGCCTTCAAATGACCTGTTTGCGTCTTCAGAACTGCTACCGCTCTAAGGAAGGTGGAGGTGGGACGGTAATCGCGGAGGGATGCATGATACGGTTGGTGGATATGATAGACGGAAAAAGCACTGCGACTAAGTCTAGATAAGTCCGCGTATGCTAAAGGTTATGATGGGTCTAATGGGGGAGGGTAGAAGGGTTAGGCAGTGGCAAGGAGGGCCATGATCGCAATTGTGAGGACGGATATAGAGTGAGTGGCAGAGAAGTTTTCCATTAAGAGTTTGAGGACACGCGTTGCTCGTGAATGTATGTCCGAGTTGCCACCGGGCCGAGTAATTTCCTACGGTACCCAGGGCAAATGTGCGAGAGTATGGTATTTGTGAAGAGGTTTGACCGAACTAGCAATAATAAAACCAAAACCACATGGGTAGGCGTGCAAAGATCGAAGCATACCAGCGTCGCAGCTGGAGTGGCGGCGCGAGTTGAGGAGGAGGTCACCTGGAACATAGCTACTGTGGAAAAGAATGGATTTAGCTACTTGAAAGGATGTTTATAGAGACGGCTTACCTTTATACTGAACAGTTGATTGTCGTAGGCATTATTGTAAACCTGGAATGAGACAGGGCAATTGAACCCAGAAGCCGAAGTACGTCTAGAGTATAATTGTAATCGAACAGCGTAGAGCGACGATGAGACCAAAGGAAACTCGAAATGTGGACGAAAGTGGTTGCAAAAAACAGGTCGGAAGAGCAATTATGTTTGCGAAGGGAAATGATATTAGCAATCTTTTACTAAATACACGTTATTTCCCCTATTTTCGGGGCATTTCCACGAATCTACGTCGCGGTTGAGGAGGTAGTGCAGGTTGCGAGTTGTGTTCGCGCGCCATTTCTTTGCGTCCATAAACACACGAATGAACCAGATGAGAACCAAGAGCCGGAATAAGCGCAGTAGCCGATGCCGGTTTATAGCGCCAATACCGGATGTGGTCGAGAGCAAGTGACAAGCGGCAGTTTAGCTGGTTCTTGAATATCGGGTGGCGCCTTTTCGACCTTAAATACGAAATGAATTCCGGATCTGAAGAGAATGAGACAACCTTCATTTACTATCAACGAAGACGTACTTTTTTTGACTTGAAGTTGAAATTTAAACCGTACAACCCCGTCTTTTCGCTTATCAAAATCTCTGTCTTGACGAGAACATCAATTATCCGTGCAAGTAAATCTTTTGTTATTCCAGTAGAAGTAGTAAGTTCGTCAATCGAGAATGTGTCACTAGTATTGTATTGGATCAAAATGGTCATTTGGCGGGCACTTGTCACAAGGATGTGACTCTGGTGTAAGTAGTTTGTGCGCAGTTCGTTCTTCGAATAGTTCCAGAGCCATATCAGGCGCCGATTCGTATGTTTGCCTTGGTAGAAGCGTAGAAAACGCTCGTATATTGGTACAATTTCTTGCGGAATAACGAATCCATACGATGGAGCTTTGAGGGGCCAGAAGTTGCTTCCAAGTACCATGATTTTGAAGCTGGTATCTCCGCCAGTATCGTCGCCAGTTTGTTTGTTGGACTCATTGAACTCATGGGTGATGTCCTTGCTCAAACTTATATCTGTCACTAGTCAGTGGAAGGCGGTATATTACGCCGTTGGGCTCACCAGTCAGCATGAGTTGGAGTTTTATGGTGTACGCAAAGCCACATGCATCTTTGAGATCGGATATCATGCTAGCCTCGACCTCTTCAGATGTAGACAAGTCATGGACGAGACGATTGGACAGTTTAACAGCGTATAAAGTTTGGAAAGCACCCTTGTCTTCAGTATATTTGAACAAAACCATCTAGAGAGTGAGCTATAGAGACAATCTACATCATCGGTTGGCACATACCACTTGGCTGAGAGCAATTTCCAAGCTACCTTCGACCATTTTGCTGTTCTTGCGCAATATTATATCGACATGCTTCACAAGAAACTCAGAAAACGTAGTATTTGACGCGCTGGTTACTGCGTTCCGGTTCATAAAGGCCTTGCAAGCTTTGTCGAAGCATTGATAAAGCCTATTTCATCTTTGAAGGTTCTTAGAACGATATTTTGGTTCTTAAGGCACACCTCGGAAAGGGCGTCAAGGTATACCTTTGGTTCGAGAGAATCAGTATTCGCGCTTCCTTTGTCAATCAGCTCCAAAGCGGCCTGTTGGCCGGAACGAGTGACGTGAGCCTCAAATCTCTCGTGTAGAGATCTGAGACACGCAGGAATGCGTGCTAGTATGGTGTACATGCTTTGCAAGTCCTCATCCTTGTCATAATCGATTAGCTGCTGAAACTCATCCAGAATTTTCTCCGAGTACTCTTGAATTAAGACATGTTCGCATTTTGGGATCAGCTGCGGGAGTCTCAGAGGGGCGTATCCACAGAAATGAAGGGATTCACAATTTTACGAGTGCTGGAATCGAGATAACGCTCGATTCGGTCATCTTCCTCTCTCAGCCATTGATCGGCACGTTTGAGATAATCTGAAATGGTGTGCTGTCCCAAGAAAGCATCGGCTTTGGCTTTATAGTATTTCTCGGTCGCAGCAAGGAAAGGTATTTGGAAGTATTCATTGTCACCTTCGAATGATATCCTGTCTATATCGCGCTCATCGAGACCTAATGAGACTGCAAGCAGGAGTCAGAATGAATCGAGACAGCGAAAATATCTTATTAACCAAACGAGTTGAGGATTGTTGCAACCATACCCTGATCAATGATCTGTCCATTGCGTTCCGACTCAATGAGCTTGAGAATGGCTGTTGATAGCTTGGCGTGCTGACTCTGCGCTTCAAAGGAATGAAGAAGTTGATTTTCCACTGAAGAAGCGCGAGATTTTCATATTTTATTTTAACGAGAAGTGTATTGATTGACAAAAGATAAGGACAGTATAGACAGAATCTACAATTTTTTTGTGCACGTCCTCCACTAGCTCCTGGTATCTGGGTTTGATATAATGGCGGTTCAGATATGAGAACAAACGATTGACGACTCCCACGCTTAATGTGGATTTGTTCCATTCATGCACATAGTATTGAAGTAGGTCCTCATCGGCAGGTAAAACCGAAGGCTACAGTACAGCAACTCGTCAGCCCAGGACATTTTTATCTCGAGCGATGCTTAAATCGAGACATACAGCACGGATGTTATCAAGATGGCCAGTGAAGTAACGTATTAGCTTGTGATACAGATTGGTACGCATCGAATTCCACCCTAGAAAAGTAATCAGTCAAAGGTGACCCAGACCATTTACAGACAAAAGAAGCATGGCACTCACTATCGTTGCCGTCGATGAGATTGAATGTTTGAGAAGACGTGGAGTATTTCCATACGCCAGTGTACAAAACCATATATTTCAAAAACGGGATGCCGGTATTTCGGCGGGTCATGATATAGTCAAGACCGTCTTTTATGTACGCCCACATCGTCTCGGGGTCTGCGTCTTCAGGTGGCATCGGTTCCTCTGTTATCGTATACATGGCTACTAATCGCAGCTTGATCAGCTAGGGTTGTAGAGCACCTTTCTATAACCAAATACCGCTGACTGACGAATTGGATACACATAGGTTTGCGCCCACCACTTTCGATAACAGAGCAAGAATCTCTGGCCGGGTTTAGACTCGAAATTATGAAGTGAATCAGAGCACCTGGTTCTTGAGTTGGTTTACGAATCAGCTACGCATCATATACACAGCGGCAGTGTCACGAACCGCTCCGATAACGCCATCGCCCCTTCCTCCTCTCATTTCACCTGTCTCCGCCTCCGTCCGCCCTCGGCTTCGTTCCTATAAAAGCCAACCCGCCTACGTGTTTTCTTCTTACGCGTTATCTAAGCTCAACGTACCGCTCGTCCCTCGCGATGCTCCTCTCACCTTCCCTCTAATCTCCGCGAACCCCTATGTGCTTGTCTTCATCAATCATTATCGGCACTGCCACGTGGTCCTCAGTACCTTCCACGGTCCTGACAGGCAGAGTCTATCCAGGATACGTACATCCCCCTACATACCTGCTCAGTAGCTCTCCTTAGAACAGAACGATGAAAGACACCTGAGAGCGCAGGTCACCACAGGAGAAGCGAGCGGAAGGGTATGAAGTAGTCTGTGAGCGGGTGTGGTCATTCTACACGGCCGTAGATCCGTTAATTCTTTCTATGTCGAGATGAGTACGGAATATGTTTTGATTATTTAGAGATATAAGTGTATGTACACGCAGAATCAACTACAAGGGCTACATCTCAAGTTTATAGCTGATTCGAGTACATTTTCAGAGCGAAAGATGAGCATCTACGCCATTGCAATGATAATAGTTACCGTATTCTGGCTTTCTGCGTTAACAGCAATGTTTTTAAAATTGGCCGGAGTAGTTGTATCCAAGAGATGAGATTGGCAGAGACGAAGGATTCAACATAGACGATCAATGTGAGGATACTGGATCCGAATCACATTCGGAAGGTTGACTTGTTCGCGTCAAACCAATAATATGGACTAAAGTCTAGACAGGTCATATAATAACTCGTTTAGCCGCAGTACACGGGAATCGTCCTCACCAACCATACAACGAGCCCAATCCCTGGCATGCCAGCAAACCTGAGTTGCATCTTTGTGGCCTGATTCAAGGTATACGTTGCATAGATCAAAAAGGAGCGTGTCACGAAAATGATATAGTCCTTCCTCGTTGAGCATGTGCACAGCAGCGATTATCTGGCGGTAATCGGCTTATATCCTTTGGGTCTAGAAGTCACTCACCGGCTCTGGTTTATCTCCAGGATTTTCCATTACCATTCTTATGTACTCTCGGCGTGAATCAGATGCGGTTGTTTGCTCAGTGCATGCTTTGCAATGGCACCAGAACCGAAATTGTTCAAAAATCTTCGACCGCCGTTCGCTTGCTGTGAGCAATAGAAAAGCGAGATTGTAGCAAATGTAAAGTTCCTCTCCTTCTGAAATTTGTCGGATGGCTCTGAATTCCATGATACTATGGGTGGCATTCCAGTGTGCATGGACGTTTGGTTGACACGAAGAATTAAGACGTGATGCCATAAGAAATATAGCTGATCCCGGCTGTTGTGTCGTCCTGGGTAGGGAACGCGGGTCCCAACAGGGAAACGCGTTAACTACGAATTTCTCATAGTTGGAATAAGGGTCAAAGTCTGTCTTCGGAAACCGTGGAGACTGGAGGGATGCCCACTCTTCTGACCTCGTCAGCTCTTCGGGTATTTGAAAGTGACCCGGATCCAACCAGAACCAAGGTGATTCCGAAAAAATCAATGTTCCTCGGCTGATTGGCACGATTGTCCTGTACCCTCTGCCGAGCATTCCATGCGCTGCTGGCCTCTGGTGTTCGGCTGGATGCCGAGGTGCTTTCAATAAGCGAACTTGAAATATGAGATGTACGAACCGATTTCTTCGAGCGGAATATTGACAATCGCCCTCAGTGTGCATTGGATGATGGGACTGCATGGAGTACTTTGGGATCCGAATAGTGCGTGAAAGGTTTTCTGGGGCGAATAGCTGGAGTTAAAAGCCGGTAATACATTCTCGTACTGCTGGGAGGGCTTGCTGGAACTAACTTGTTCTAGGGGGCATTGATGAAATCCAACCCACTGTAAAAGTAAGAAAAATGGTTTACCTCGCGTATTGTTTCTGTCCACTCTATATGCTTCCACTGCTTTAGCGAGTATGGTGGAGCCAATAACCGTAGATACGCCCAATGCAATGGCTTGAGGGAGATTTCCATTGAAATTTCCACTTCTACTATCTCCCGCACTCCTGCGTGGAGTCTCCGTATCGTCGGGGGATATAAACCCAGAGTTTGGCATAGATTTATTAACCGTGCTGATCGTCTGAGGAGTGGAGCTGCTAATAGACACGGATACTGATTGGCTAGTTCTGTCCCAGAACATCAGTAGAGGTTTTTAGAGCCATAAATATTATAGGTTAGAACATACGAAATTGCCAAAGATGTACTGGATGGTATGGGGGGCTTTTGGACTCCAGACACTAAATGCTTGATATGCGCGTGCCATGTTGTTGAAACTAAGGACGCCTGTGCGAGGTTTCGGCTCCTTGCAAGCATTTGTGCATGTGAGTTGGAGACTTTGCTCGGCTCATCTGTAGAGTTTAAGTAATGTAGTATTCGCGCAAGCGGTGCCAAGGTCAGACAATATGCGTCTGGTCGCCAATCAAGAAGCATTGCTGCCATGGGACGCATGGTGGGGTTGAATACCCAGCATTGAGAGATTAAAGTCCATGGGCGCTCTTCAAAGAACACTCGAGCTGCTGAGTATGGAGCCGGAGGGATCCCTTTTCTGATGTCGCTAACTACTCGGCCTTGGAGACTGTTCTTTCGATGGCATAAAGGAAGCTGTTGATATATTATCTAATGGGCTGTTATAGCTTTCGAGCTCACTCTTATGATAGTTCCTACATACCGCCAAGCCCAGGCATCCGAGGGCGTAAATGTCACTCGCAATGGTTGGGAGTACGCATTCATCCCCCGCTAATAGCTCAGGGGCCAAGTATCTCTCGGTTCCCGTATACTCAGTAGTTGTTGTCATTCCGGTATGGCCTTCCTCTAAGAATATGCGTACAAGTCCAAAGTCGCAGATCTTGGGCTTTCCATCATCTCCTATGAGTACATTTCCCTTCGAAGATTTTAGAGAAAAATTCAGAGCCTTTAGAACGTGCGTACCGGTTTCAGGTCACCGTGGATGATCGGGGGGTTATGCTCATGAAGATAGGCGAGACCTTTGACGACTCCTTCCCACTGAGATAGGAGATAAGATAGTCAGAAACGAGGGGCTATATTTATTGGAGACTCGCCATTGCTATCCTCTCAAAAGGTGCTAGAGGGCTTGCACCTTCTTTCAAAAGTTGACTCGCGTCCCCTCCTGAACACCACTGACGACATTATTTTAACTATTAAATCACGGATCTGGATGCTCTTACTGGAGATATCAGGGCACCGAATGGTTCGAATGATTCGTCATTTGCATATCCGTAGAAGGGGAGGATATTCGGATGATTCAGTGTCTCCCATGTGGTACGTTCTCGAAGGAGTTTCTGTTTACGTGGCTTAGCGGGATACAGGGGAAAGAAAAATGTCTCACCCGTTCGGTGGATCTAACGGTGCCGACCCCCTTGATGATTTTGATAGCCACCTGTATGTAACCAATGAGAACAGAGATACTACTAATGAATTGAATTACCAAATTCCCGCTCAGCTTCCCTCGGTAAACATTGGAATAGTTTCCAGTGAACTCAGGCATCATCTTTACGATAGTTACTTGGCCAGTGAGGTCGTATTGACCCATTGAACTGCTGGTTGCACCCATAATGAAGGGCTATCGTCGTAGTTGGGCAAAAGAGTGAGGACCGACTAGCGCTTGTGGCGGCCTCTAATGAGCTGCTGGGAGGCGTCGGTTGCCACATTGCATTCACGCACATAACACGTTCCAGCGATCGATCCTTATACAAAGGCTAACCAATTCGTATGGTTTCATTCTGACAGCTTCATTTTGGGCAGTTAAAAGCTGCTTCTCGACATGCCAGCTGATACATGGATGCACCTTGTCTCGTGCTCGTCTCGTGTTTTCCTCGTGCATGTCATATAGTCACCTGTGAAGTCACGGGCACGTGAGTATATGTACATACGAGCCCAGCAGGAGGGCCTATTGTGCTAGCGTGCCTGCGGAACGTTTAATTGCCATTGTTGGGTACACCATGTATATATCTATTTAAAGAACCCGTAGTTGGCAGGAATGCAGGTCGATCTTTTGGGGGTTCCTGGGCGTTATGTGCCAGTTCGACTTTGCCGTTTCCTAAACTTTTTCTAATTTGAAATGCATGTAAATGAGCTTCAGATGAAAGCAGGGTCCTAAATACACGATGGAATCCAATACATACAAAGGCTAGATCGTCGGTACCTGGCCGACTTGTGTACATATTTAGTGCAAAATATTAGCATCTACGTCACCCTATACCATAATAACTACGATATTACAACATCCGGCGCCAATGGCAATGTTTCAGAAAATGGCCGGGGGTGGTGATCGAGTCCAAGAGGTGAGATTGGCGGAGTCGAGAAATCCAGTCGTAGTATTTCATTTGAAGATGAACCCCAAAATCCTACGAGAACGTTTGTGAAAATGCTCGGTTGGGGGAACAAGACACTAGCCGTCGTCGCCCGGCTATTCAGAGAAGAGGGACTACCCTACTGACGTTTAGACTTGGATTCTGCCGTCGCCACGTCTGGCATCCTCAAAAATCATCCAAAATATTTCACAAAATTCACGACATAATCCAACAATAGACATTTCGTTTCGGCCGTCTTTCGCTACTTTAAATTCCGTGTCTGGGTCGTGTCCGTTAATCCACGACCTCGTACAGCTAAAAAGCCCAGTTTTCGAACAGATTCATCACTAGGAATTCACAATGTCGATGTCAAAGGAACAAAAAGACCCACGGTCTGTTCACGACCTCGTCTCGCTCATCACGTCGACCCAGTCGGCCGCGACGAATCCCATTACAATCTATCCAACAGACGACACGATCCTGTCGTTGCTTCATGCTCGTTTCCGTCACGACTTGCCGTTTACACGATTAGGAGCGACGAGCCTGGTATGCGTCAACCCGAACAAGCTGCTGCCCGAAGAGTCGGATGCTGCAATGCGCGACATGGCCGAACGGGCGTGGGATACGAGCGGTCGATGGCGTAAAGAAGGTATTCAAGCCAGTCCCTATGAATTCGCGACCAGAGTCTATTTGGCCGCAAGGCGGTGGAACAAGCCACAGGTTGTTGTATTCAGGTCAGTCTTCTATTTTAGGATTTCATTTTATTTGCTAATTATTAATTAGGGGAACGACGTCGTCTGGGAAATCACACACGGCAAACTTGCTTACTCGCCAACTCCTTCATCTTTCCTCTTCCCCCCATTTCAATCATCTCTCTTCTTCTGCCACCCGGAAAGCCCAAAAGGTCGCATCGCAAATCACCGCTTTCAACACCCTTCTCACCGCATTCGGCCGCGCAAAGACTCAAGCGAACCCAGACGCCACTCGTTACTCCAGCTACACCGAACTCCATTTCGCGAACAGTGCGGGTTCTTCTTCTACTACAGCCGCACCAGCTGGATCGATCGTCGGTGCACGCGTGCTCGCCTGGGGCCTAGACAAGTCTCGACTCACTCGTCTCCGACAAGACGAACGGACGTTTCACATCTTTTACCAACTCCTCTCTGGTGCACCTCCAGAACTCCTCGACTCACTCCGTCTAGACGACGCGTCCGATTACGCCCTCCTCGCCTCTTCCTCATGTTATCGTTTACCCAGTGGACCGTTTAGTGATGATGCCGCCATGTTTGGCGTTGTGGAAGATGCCATGCGTACACTTGGATTCAAAGAACGGCATTCCGAGGGTATCTGGACGCTCTTGAGCGCCCTCCTCGCATTGGGCAACATCATGTTCGAGGAACCGCTCAGTGCACGGGACGAAGCTGCTGGCTATAAAGGCGGTGCCAACGGTCTCGGTGGCATGGTCGTCGACGGACAAGAAGAAGTCCGTATCCTCAATCCGGGCATGCTCGACCGTGCCGCACGACTCTTAGGCGTAGGCTCTGAAGATCTCAAAGAAACGCTCATGACCAGACTCGGATACATCAAAAAGGAAGTCGTCAGTACCTATTTGGACGCGAAGAATGCCGCGCGTCAACGGGACCGGCTCGTAGGTGGACTTTACACTTTGTTGTTCGCGTACATTGTCGAGACCGGGAACCACAAGCTCAACCCGGAACATGCCGTCGGAGACGGTCCATTAGCCACTCAAGTCGTCCTACTTGATCTACCAGGCTTTACGACGCGCGCCAATGCCCTCGGTGGCCTACTCAGCGCCGCCAGTGGTGGGAACGGGTTCACCGAATTCGTAAACAATTTCCAAGACGAGTTGTTGCATTCGTACACCCTCCGCCACGCATTTGAGGAGACACTCCCTGGAGCCGAGTTCCTCGCTCGGGACGGGATCGCCGTGCGCGACTCGGTCGGCATACCCAGTGTCCTGCTAGACAGCCGCCGCGTCATCGGTGTCCTCCGAGGTGGGATCGTCACCGCCGACGAGAAGAGCGTCATGGGCAAGAAAGTGGGTGGACTACTGGGCGTCATGGGCCGTGCGGCCTCTGGTGTCCGTAAAGGGATGAAAGTCGAAGGGGACGAGTTTGTCAAAGAGTGTGTGGCGCTTGCCGGTGGTGATGCCTCGTTTGTCGGCCCCGTCGTCGATCCGTTTGCTAGTACGCCGAGTATTGGCGGTGGCGGTGGTGGTGGTGATACGGGGTGGGGAAAGAGTACCAATTTTGGTGTGGTACATTATGCGGGGGCTGTCACGTATGGTGTGGGTGCTAATGCGTACGAGGAGGAGTGGGTCGAGCGTGATGCCGACGTTTGGGATCCTGGTTTCTTGCGTGTCTTGAGGAATGGCGAGAGCTTTGTGAAGAGGTGAGCATTACCTTTTTCTATTGAGGCCTACTAACTCTGGACTCGTAGGCTGGTCTCCGGCCCTGGTATCGCCGCCGAAGGACATGTCAAGGATCCCAATGTCGTCGTCCGTGCACAAATTTCAATACGCCCACTGAGGCTGCCAAGTTCCTTTGGTCTTGAGAATGAAGTCGAAGAAGAGGAGGATGCTGGTAAGTTTCCTTTGCCATATATAAAACGCACAATGCTAATGACTCTACAGAAAAAGCCTACTCTTTGGATACAACTAAGGCCTATCCAATCACCACACAACTCAACGCAGTTCTTTCCTCTCTCCTTTCGCGCATCGAACGAAACGCCCTCGACATCTGGACGGTCCACTGTATCCGACCCAACGACTCTGGCTTGAGCAATAGCTTTGATCGTAAACGAGCCAGGCTACAGGCTCGAAGCCTTGGTCTTGTCGACTTGGTTGGAAGAAGACAACACGATTGGGTTCGGGGATACGAATACTCCGAGTTCCTGGGTCTCGTCGGCATGGGCTCATATGCCGGCGGACCCGAAGACGCTATTCGCACATTTGCCTCTGGAGAGCGTTGGAAAGAGGGCGCAGATTACATCCTCGGTAAATCGCGTATCTGGCTTAGCTGGAATGCGTGGAGAGACCTCGACGATAGACAGCGCGTGGCCGAAGATGCCATGCGCGTAGCTTCGTCAAGGGGTCATGAAGAAGACGACGACGGGATGACCGCAGAAGGCGGAGGAGGAGGCCCCAATAGCGAATTGCATGGATGGGGCAAGAGTGTCGGTCATACTGGCCGGAAGAGCATGGGTAGCATGATGTTCGGTGCATCACAAGAAGATCTACTCTATGCCGCTGGTGGTCTCAATTCCGCGGATCCTGCTGGTCGATTTGCAACTACCTCGACTGCAACTGGATGGGGAGCCAACCGGGATTGGGATAAAGGCACCCTTGAAGAAGGCTTCTCGCCTCCTAATGGAGGCGGTGAACCTGCCGTCGAGATGACGACGGCCAAAAGTAAAGGTGGATACTCGAACATTCCTGCTGGGGATCCCAATGCCTCCACGGCCCAGTTCATCCCTACTGGAGACGCCAAAGGTGGAAAGGCCAAGGGCAAGCCAACTTCTGCTCCGGTAGAGGTTATTCCGACCACCAAGATTCGTCGCTGGTGGGTGCGCTTCGTCTGGATGTGCACCTGGTGGATCCCATCCTTCCTTCTCAACCATATTGGCGGCATGAAACGCTCGGACATTCGCATGGCCTGGCGCGAAAAGGTCACCATCTGCCTCCTCATCTTCTCCCTTTGCGGCTCGGTCATCTTTTACATCATCATCTTTGGCAAACTTATTTGCCCCGATCTCGATTACGCATGGAACGCCGATGAACTTCTCGGGCATAGCGCGGACAATGACTTTTGGGTTTCTATTAGCGGGAGCGTTTATGATATCACCAACTTTTGGAAGGGAGATCATTCTATTCCGGCTCAGCCTATGACGCCCGACCTCGTCCGTCCATATGCGGGAACTGATCTTAGCAACTATTTCCCGCCTCCCTTGGAACTCGCATGCGCTGGTTTGGTGGCAAGCGACCGTTTGGAAATGCGTTATGCAAACGCGAGTACTGTCCCTGTTCCTATTTACGCCGTCCACACCAGTGGTGCATTGCAAGGTACTCCTGTGAGTGCTTCAATTGTTACTAGATATGGAATACTAAAACAACCTATAGGGCACTGATCTCAACGATCCACAATGGTACATCAACCGCTTCCTTCCGAAAATGAAAGAGTTTTATAAGGGCCCGCTCGTATGGAACTGGGGCAAAATCAGCCGCGAAGTCAATGACAACGGAAGGTTCGTTATTGTGTTCCAGTTTGGGTTTCCACGTTGACTTTTTTTTCCAGAGTTTTGGCCGTTTATGCCGACCGGATTTACGACATCTCCGACTATGTTGAAACCCTCAACCAAAACAATGGAGGTGGCGGATATGACTATATCGACAAGGATGTGCTAGCCATCTTCAAACAGCAGGCCGGTCAGGATATCACCAAGCAACTCGACGCTGTCTATTCTGCGATGACCGATCACGCCGTGAAAGCACACAAGGCTTGCTTGAATAACAGGTTCATGTACGGCAGAACCGACTACC
Organism: Serendipita vermifera MAFF 305830; assembly: GCA_000827415.1. NCBI lineage: Eukaryota > Fungi > Basidiomycota > Agaricomycetes > Sebacinales > Serendipitaceae > Serendipita > Serendipita vermifera. The sequence continues at coordinate 301,816 of KN824303.1, read as the reverse complement.
GTTTGACTCCCAGGTGTACCGTACAGGGGTACTTGCTCATTGTCGCCTCCGTTATCATTGCATTGACCATTCTCGTCAAATGTGAGTGTTATCATGTGCTAGCCTACATAAGCTGACGAATGAACATAGTCTTGGCTGCTCTCCAACTCACGTCTAAGCGTACTCCCGAACTCCTCGACAAGTTTATCATTTGTCAAGTCCCTTGCTACACCGAAGGCGAGGAATCCCTTAGGCGCACCATTGACTCTTTGGCTGCTCTCAAGTACGATGATAAGCGCAAGTTGCTCTTTATCATCTGTGACGGAAACATCGTTGGGTCTGGAAACGACCGTCCAACGCCCCGCATTGTCTTGGACATTCTCGGTGTTGACCCCGGACTTGACCCTGAGCCGCTCATGTTCAGAAGTATTGGTGAAGGCTCGAAGCAGCTCAACTATGGCAAAATCTACTCTGGGCTATACGAGTTTGAAGGCCATGTCGTTCCGTGAGTATCAACCTAATTTTAGTGTTCCTATTTATTGACTTTCCGAAGGTATATGGTCGTCGTCAAAGTGGGCAAGCCAAGCGAACGCCAACGTCCAGGAAATCGTGGAAAACGTGACTCTCAGATCCTTTTGCTGCACTACCTCAATCGGGTGCACTTTGATGCTCCAATGTATCCCCTGGAGCTCGAGATCTATCATCAAATGCGCAACATCATTGGCATTGATCCCGCATTCTACGAGTACATCTTCATGGTTGATGCTGATACGGTGAGCTTTGCTACCTAGTTCTATCATCCTCTCTGACATAGTACAGTCCGTTACTCCTGATTCATTGAATCGCCTGGTCGCCGTTACATCTGACGATTCGAGCGTCATCGCTGTTTGCGGAGAAACCAAACTCGACAACGAAGAAGGCTCTTGGTGGACCATGATTCAAGTTTACGAGTATTACATCTCCCATCACCTGGCTAAAGCATTCGAGTCCCTCTTTGGATCAGTCACCTGCTTGCCAGGGTGCTTCTCCATGTATCGTATCCGTACAGCCGACAAGGGACGTCCACTGATCATCTCGAACCGAATCATCGAAGAGTACTCCGAGTGCAATGTCGACACGTTGCACAAGAAGAACCTGCTTCAGCTCGGCGAGGATCGTTATCTTACAACAATCATGATGAAGCATTTCCCCTTGTTCAAGATGAAATTCACGCCCGACGCAATCGCCCATACGGTTGCTCCTGATCGCTGGAGTGTGCTGCTTTCCCAACGTCGTCGATGGATCAACTCTACAATCCACAACTTGCTCGAACTAGTCAGCTTGGGCGAACTGTGTGGTTTCTGTTGCTTCTCGATGAGATTTGTCGTTTTCATTGATCTTTTGGGAACTCTGGTCAGTAACCTACCCTCGCCCTCATTCCTAAAACTCACATCCACTTTCAGATTTTGCCCGCCACTGCCGTTTATCTAGTGTACCTGATCGTCGTGGTATCAACTGGCAAGGCGGCCATCCCCATCGTCTCGCTGGCGATGATTGGTGCAGTATACGGTCTTCAAGCAGTCATTTTCCTCCTCAAGCGCGAGTTCATGTTGATTGGCTGGATGATCATCTACATCTTGGCGTAGGTCTCGCCTTCTGGGATATGTGAACTAAGCTGACGCTCACTCAAGGTACCCCGTTTATTCGTTCTTCCTTCCAATCTATGCGTTCTGGAGCATGGACGACTTCAGTTGGGGTAATACTCGTGTTGTTGTCGGTGAAGGACGTGATAAGAAGGTGGTTTACAATGATGACGAAGGCTTTGACGAGAACGTAATCCCATTGAAGAAGTTTAGCGGTATGACCCCTCCTTTTTCGGTCGCTATCATGTACTCATACATTTCCAGACTACGAGGCCGAGGCACTAGAACTCCCCGAACACCGATCCGTATCCGGTGAATCCCGCCCGGGTTCTCGTGCCCATACACCAGTGGCCCCGGGATTCCAAAACCAGACGCGTTCAAGACGAGGATCACAAGCCGCATCTGGATATAGCGGTTCGAACAGTCCAAATCCGGGCGGTGACTACTACCAGAACACCAATTTGACGTACAACAACTCTTCGAACCCGAACTTGAAACTTCCTCCACAAGCACCCCTCTCTACACTCAATCACTCCGCTCATGGTGGATCCGTGAGCGGCCACATGCCTCAACTGCCCACCATGCCATTCGGAGGATCCGATCACGGTGGAATGAGCATGAACGAGTTTGGGGCTATGCCTGGATTTGGCTATGCTGGTTCCGCATACGGAGGAAGCGCCTTTGGAGGAGCGGGGCCCAATGTCCCCCGAAACAGTGTGATGACCAACTTGAATATGTTCGGTCATGGAGGTGGAATGGGAAGCATGAGCGGGATGAGCAACATGGGAATGGGGATGGGCTTCGGGACCATGGGTTCTGCAGCGCCGCCGTCAGCCTTCCCGGGCGGATTTAGCGCACAGCAAAGGCCCATGTCCAGCTTTTCCATGGCGACCAGCGTCAATCCGTTCATGTCGGCGCCGAGCAACAATACGAACCCAACGGACGAGGAGCTTTTGGGGGTCTTGAGGGTGTACTTGAGCACCCAAGATCTTATGACCGTCACCAAAAAGTGAGTGCCGCATTTGTTTTTTTATTCTTATAGCTAACATTTAACCTCAGGACCGCACGTGAGGCTGTTATGGCCAGATTCCCGGCGGCAGACTTGTCTTCGAAGAAGGACTTTTTGAACCAGTCTATCGAGCGCATCTTGTCTGAAACGTGACAAATTACGTTTTTACTCTCGTTTTTGATCGTGGACACTACTGGCTGTTTATGTCTCGCACTCTACTATTATTCTTACCATATCAATATCGTCATCGTTCTTCCTCGTACGCAATTCGAACACTTTTTGCTAATAGATTTCTGGCGCTCGCCATATTGCCTCGAAGAGAAGGATTTAATTAAGGAGGCAATTGGCCGTGGTAAAGGTATAACCGTGGAAACTCAGGGCCAAATAAGCCCAGCCTCACATAGGGCCCAGCGACAGTAGATAAGCCGAGCCCAAGTGGAATGGCTACAGAACCCGTCGACTTGACTCGTCCCCCAACAGCTTTAGGTATCGTCTCCCCGTTCAGCGGAATAACACGCCCAGCATGCTCAAGTCGCTGTATATGCTCATTATCGCCACTGTGGCTATCGTCAGTGTGCGTGCCGCCGACGACGTTAGTGTTGTAGGAGCGCACTCGACTCCGATTGCGCCCGATATCAGCGTTGTCGGATGGCACAGTGGCGCGGACGAGATTACCCCCGATGTGAGCGTTGTCGGGGCTGCGACTTTGACGATAACGGGGCTTCCAGCATCTGCGTAGGTCGTCTATTATTTCATCCTGAAATCTGGGGAATTAACGAGGCAATTATGCTGGGATATAGGACGCAGACGGAGTGCTACCGCGTGTTCGAGACGGGTGGCGTCACCAGCACTGAAGCGGCGCAGTAAGTAATAGTCTTTATTTGGGTATTACTTTGCTTTGAGCATAAATTAACCTCAACGGCCCCGCAGAGCAACGGTCACGGATGGTACTAGCCCTCCTGGTTACCGGTGCTACCTCGTGTATGCCACTGGCGGCGGCACACTTCGTACGCCTCTGTACGTGCAAACTGTACAATATATCACAATTCTAATCTCATTCTGCTTCCATATAGTCCTTACGTACAAGCTGCACAGGCTCCTTCTCAGCCTACCCCGTTCATCAAAATCGGTGTCCCTGTCATCATCTCGGTAGTTGGCCTGTTAGCGATCATCGGAGTAAGTATATTATCCAATATGGCGTATTATATCTGATTTTTGTCTCCCCGCAGGCTGTTCTCGTCGTGTTGCGTATCCGAGCCCGTCGTGCCGCGGCTGGCAAGCGTACCTGGGTCGACCGCCCCGGTGGATGGGCCAAAGATAATGAGCCTGGAAAGGTGGAGAGTGATGTTACTCATTACTGAGACATCGTGTAGAGGATGGTACCGATCTTTTACTCACCTACGATTCTCCGCTGGACACAATTCGTCGTTTCCGGCTACTTTTGCTCGTTTACGGACATTTTGACTCTGACTTGTACTGACGAAATGGAGAGGATGGAACCTTGTTACGGCCTTTCAGGATCTTAGACCGGTGGCAGTTGTACATGTTTCAAATGAAATTGTGATTCGTTCAACTTGGCTGTGATTGTAAGAGTGAAGTTTGATTGGAAGACTCTCTTCACTAAACCATGCCGGCACCCCTATACCATCTCACGACCCCTTCTTCGCCTCCGGTAACGAAGCCCATTGCCCCACTTCCTCCAATACCACCACCTCCAGACCCCACTGTAGTATCACTCATTTCGATTTCTCCTCCTGCAGCTCCTTCACCAGCGATGACGGGGCGCCATGCGACACTCCAAACGGCACCCCCTTCCCGTACTACACCAACGGCTTTACGCATACCGACGTCCCAGACCCGTACGGTGCTGTCTCTACTACCACTGAGTGCTAGTCTGCCGTCTCCTGGAGAGAGGGAGACAGAGAGTACCGATTGTGTGTGGCCGGATAGATGGGCGACTGCTGAGGATGAGGATGCTCGGGCGTCGTACAACACTAGCCGGCGATCGTCTGAAGCCGACATTATGAGCTGGAGACCTGTTAGCCACTATTGCATGTTTGAGGAAAGGGGTACATACGCTCCCGTCGCCACTCCAGCTTACGGAGCGAACAGGCATTGCATGACTGGCCCACGAGTTTGCGACAGCTTCCTTGACCGTGTCGACTACAAATACCTGTCGTACATTTAGCTTTATGGTAGGATTTCTCGGTCCACTCACCTGTCCCGTTTCATTGCTCATAGCAATTTTTGTCGAATCGACGGGGCTGCATTCCAGGTGAAGACCAAACTTGGAGCGACCAGACGGGATATGTGCCAGACGTGTTCCAAACGAGTCTTCTCCCTCTTCCGCTTCTGATGAGGGTACCGCGGAATGAACGGTGATACCTCCTGATGCACCTGTAGAGGCATATGTTTTACCATCCGAGGAGAGTGATACCGACCATGCTACGACATAAATGAGATCGTGGTACTTTACCCACAGTGAAAAACACGAACCAGGCTCCGCCCAACCACTCTTAGTCCCTGGTCCGACTTCTCTCTCTCCGATCATTTTGCGGCCGAGTTCATCTCCCGAAGTATAGTCCACTAACACGGTCGTGCCAGCTATTGAATTCACCAAGGCGCGCTTCGTAACCTCGGGATGGGCGTTCTTCGCTGCTACGACCGACAGGGATACCCATGCAAGTGGATGTGCGGGCCAAGTGCGCAATCGCGTTCCAGGAGCGGGTGAAGAGTCTGATAATGATGTAGAAGACGACGAAGCGTGGAGGGCGAGTGTGCCATCCAAAGAAGAACTGAGTACGTCGTTGGTCGACGTTACGGCGACTCCCCATATCGCCGCAGAATGTGCTATAATTAGTTATTTAGCACACATCGGGTGAAAACGGGTGAGCTTACGTTGAAGGGCGTCATGAGAGTGAACGAATTGGAGAGACTGTTGTCCAATCTCAGTCTGTTATTCATCAAAAAAGCCAATCACGTCGTCGCAAACCATTTAATTATTTTCGGGCTTTTAGCGGAGATTAAGACCCTTTTGATGTCGGGGTTGGTGGTGGTCGAAAACAAGAGTAAATCCTCGCCACCACCACCGTCCTCGACGAACGATTTTCGTGATTTTAGAGAGAATTTCAAAGAAAGTTTTTTCGGACGGTTTCCAGGTTGTTAAAGGGTTTCCCGGTTTTGTTTTTTTTTTCCACCCATTTTGGGTTACGTTTTTGGGGCCGGGCTTCGGATTGGGTTCAACGTCTTTTTTATTCCGTTTTTTTTAGGACGTTTTTTACCCTTGTTGGGGCTTGTCCTTGGTTTTTCGGAGGCTTTTCCCCTTGTTCTTGGTTTGGGGGGGTTGGCTGTGAGCCTTTGGTAAGCCGATATTACGATTATTCGGACGTTATTGACATTTGGGACAGTAGAGGAGTCTCACTTCCCTGGCTATGCTCCGTACATTAGGCAGCAAATGTATGTTTCCCCGCGGTCAAGCTATCCACGGTGTATTCATTTCTCGCTGGATAGCCATCGTAACGTGACTACGACGGCAGAATTGTCTCTACGTGCGTGATACTACTGGGAGCCAAGGTGAACGAAGCACCTCCACGAAGAAGGTTCTTGCGAGCCGAAGCGCCCGACGAGTGTCCATGACCAAGTACCGAATTTTTCCACTACGGCAGAAGTCTCCACTGTTGGATACTCATTGGCTAGCCCTCACTCGGAACGCGGATATACAGCCAGAAGCGATCATCGCTGTCACACTGGCACTCCACGCTTGAGAGAATGAAGAAAATATTATTAATAGAGACGAGGGCCTCTACGACAGGCATAAAAGCCTCGTCTTCTGGTTCATTTTGTGTCCTTCATTCTCCTCTCTCCCTCCGCTCGTTGCACCCAGCTCAAGTCTTGTCCATCATGAAGTTCGCCACTCTTGCCATCCTCGCATCCAGCCTCGCCAGTTCGGTGTCGGCTCATTACATCTTCACGAACATTAACGGCAACAAGAACGCCGTACGCCAGCCGGTGAACAACTCCCCGGTCACGAGCGTCACCGCGGCTGGTGTCCGCTGCAACAGCGCAGCCACCGCCTCTGACGTCGTTACTGTCGCTGCTGGTGCATCTGTGAGTTCATGCGCGCTCCATATTTCCTTGAGACGTCCTAACATACGCTTGGTAGTTGACCTTTGGTCTCGATAACACTCTGTACCATCAAGGTCCAGCTGCCATCTATCTCGCCAAGGCCCCAAGCGACGTCAAGTCGTGGGATGGTTCCGGCACCGTCTGGTTCAAGTGCGCCCATTTTCTTCTCCTCCACATGCCCACCCAGAACTGACCAACCCCCATAGGATCGCCGAATGGGGAGCCACCTTTAACCCTTTCACCTTTACGGATGCAAACCTCTCCAGCCTCAGCTTCAAGATCCCCTCTTCGATCTCTGCGGGCCAATACCTCGTGCGCGCCGAACAGATCGGTCTCCACGTTGCGGGTTCACCCCAGTTCTACGTCAGCTGTGGCCAAATCCAGGTCACAGGCGGTGGAAGTGCGAACCCGAGCAAGGTCGCTATTCCCGGATACGCTTCTGCCTCTGACCCCGGTCTCACCGTCAACATCTACAACCCTGTCCCCACCTCGTACAAGGTTCCCGGACCTGCCGTCTTCTCTGGTTGAAAAAAGAAAAAAGATTTGTTTGCGGAGTGACTTGTGATTTCATACCCCACTGTATCCAAATCTGTTGATGAAAATGAAACATTCTTTCATCATGGTCATGCTCACGGCCTCGTCGGTTCACGTTCTCCTATGGCGAACTCTACAAAGTGAAGCCGTTGACAACAAGAGTTATTTCTATAAATAAATGAACGTCCTTGAGAATATTTATAGGTATTTTTGTTTATGGTGGGTTGTTTACATCGAGACTCGGGACTGAATTGGTACGTGCTAACGTTGGCAGCCAAGAATGCTTGGCTCACTCGCGAAACTTGGACTCCTCCGCTCCGTTCTCTGAGCTCCTGCTCGACTCGAAAACGTTCATAATCACTTTAAAAGAGTGTCCGGCGATGTACGAAGCATTCTGGTATCACTTATCCAACTCAGAGTACTTCTTGGACGGCCCTGTTGGCGTCTGAGCGCGAAGCAAGGAGTGGAGCTCATGTATTAGAAGAACAGGAAGAACGTGGACGGATTCGTAGTCTAAAGAGCAGAACACTCAGAGACACCAGCACCGGCGCGACTCTGCTCAGGCGGCGTTGCTCGTGCTCACTTGCGAAGTATCGGAGCTTTAATCTCGACCGATACTATTGGGATTACTGTTGCTTTGGCCACCACACGAGCCTCTTCTATTCGCCTACTCCATTCACCTCATTAGCCCCATTCACCCATGGTCGCCCCATGGTCGCCTACAACCGGTATAACGAACGACCAACCCATTATTCTCGTGAATATGGTTGACCAACTATCATACCGATAGTCGGCACAGCGCCGACGCTAGGGTCTACGCCAAAGAGTCATCCCTAATACGGGCCCGCCTTGTCCAAGAGCAATATTTGAAGCAAATTAGCGCTGCCTAGCTCGGCGATTGAAGCAGACGGCCGTCAATTTCACACGAGGATGCCGAGGGCCCGGCGGACTACATAAAGCAACGGCAAAAATTGCGAAACAACGAAACTTGGTCTCCTTCCAACCTCCGTTCCCCTCCCCTCCGTCTCCTGGTCCTCTTCATTCGTTAAAAAATTAATAAAAAAGGATGGCCTCTTTCAAGCTTTCCTCAGTGCTGCTCTTAGCGGTAGCCGCCGTTGCTAATGGCCACGGAATCGACTGGGAAAATCCTGCAAAACGACACCCAACGCCGACGCTCGAAAAGCGGCAAGCAGCGTATCCTACAGGAAACCCAGCTTATGATTTCCCTACTCCTATTGTCTCGATTGTACCCACTCCGCTCGACTATAACTCCAACACGCTCCCCATCATGTCGACTTACGCCGCGGGGGCTGTCGCCTCGCTCTCGGGTGCTCCTCCGCTCCCCGAAGGTAAGCGTTTCTTTCTAATTTTAGTTTGAATTTATCGCTTATTATTCCGCAAAGCTACCGTTGTTGTCGCAAACTACCCCGAGCCGGATAGAATCCCCCCTACCGACAGTCCTCAAGTGCAAGCATGGATGGCTGCCATTGACTGGAGCACCATCCCCAATTATTCCCCTACCGCAGATCGCACAAACTGCCAAAACGCGACCAACGGCGACGCCTTGGCCCAAGCCGGCGCTGACGGACGGTGCTGGTGGACGTGCGGTCAATGCACGCGTGATGTCGACATTACGACCTGCAAAGATCCCATGCAGTACGGTCACGGATACGATGACGGACCGGGTCTCTACACTCCCAAGTTGCTCACCTACCTCGAGAGCAAGTCGCTCCACGCCACGTTTTACCTCGTCGGATCTCGTGTTCTCTATCGTCCCGAAATGGTCCGTTACGAATACATGACCGGACACGAATTGAGCGTGCATACCTGGAGTCACGGTGGACCCGACTTGCTCGGCTTGACCCAAATGACCAACGCGCAAGTCGTGGCCGAACTCGGATGGACGAGACAGATCATCAAGGACGTGACGGGTGTCAGCCCTACGACGATGCGTCCTCCTTTCGGAGACATTGATGATCGTGTGCGTGCGATCTCTCTCGCCATGGGTATGGTCCCCATCATCTGGACCTCCAAGCCCGGCGAGAACGGTGCTGCCAACGTTGAGTGGGATTCTGGAGACTGGAAGGTGCATTTGCCCGTGGACCAAGGTGGTGTGCTCGCCACCGAGAACCAGAACCGTTTCCAGACCATCCTCGACTCGTCCTCCCAGTTCACCGACCACGGTGTGATCGCGCTCCAACACGATATCTACATTGAAGCCGTCAACCTGGCCATTGGGTATACGCTGCCTTATCTCCTCGCGCACACCCCCGCATTCGACATCAAGCCCGTCATGGAGTGCCAGGGCCGACCGATCGGGGACATGTACAACGAGACAAACTCGAACCGGGATGGTCCCTGGTACGGTACGGGTGACGTTGCGACCCGCACGAGCAATGTGGGCTATGACGAGATTAGCTCCGTGCCCTCGTTGTCCAGCAGGACCTATGTCACCACCGGTACGGGAACTGCCACGAGCGGTTCAGGATCCTCTTCTGGTTCTTCTAGACCCAACGCTGGCTCGAGGACGGCGGGTAACGCCGCCCAAGGATTGGCTGCCGTCGTTGCTCTCGGTGCTCTCGCCGCTGTTTTGTAGATGACCAAAACCTACGGACCATTAAACATCACATTCTTTTTTTATTGTTGAATTGTTTTCGAGATTTTTTACAATATATGGGGTTTTATTATATGTTTTCGACATGGCGTCATGTTCCGTCGGCGTTTCAAATGGCAAACTAAACGTGACCGACAAAGTCGTGCATTGTAAGATCCGAAGACTAAAGTACAAAGAACAAAAAGGATTACTCCGTATATCACACCAGTCCGAAAGGCGGCAATTAAAGTCTGTACAGTAGGGGGGTGATCGAAAGTGGAACGTTCCATTAGAACTATTGAAAGTCTTGGGACTATCAGGCAGCACGCTTGACGACATCGGCATAGGCACTCTTCTTTGCAGGGTTAGAGAGGCCGAGACCGTCCATTTCAAAGCAGAGGTCCTCCCATTCCCACTCGACGTCGTCTGAAAAGCCAGGGCTCGCAGGGCGAACCTCGCTGCTGGGCGTGTTGGCCTTGTTGAGTTTACCGCGAGCGTTGATACTGTCGAATGGGATGACCATGCGGGATGCGGGGGAAGTGAGCAACTCGTATCCGCGTGAAATGTTCTGGGATTCTGTGGAGTGGGATCGTCAGGGGGGCAGGTCATAGACATGGGGCACGAGTGAATACGCACGAGGACGAAGTTTGGCACCGTCGAGCAACGTGTGCATGGAGACTTCACTCTTGGGGGCACTCTTCCCTTCGACGCCTTGAATCACACGTTCGCCGGGAGGACTCTCTCCGACAACAACGTTGGCGTTCTCCTCCTCCTCCTCACTCGTAGAGGCCTCTTCGTCACAATCGTCATCGTCGTCGTCACCGCTGAGCTCAGCCTCGGGACCGCCCACGGCCGCCCTGCGCGTCTTCATCGTTCCCTTTGTACTATTCCCGTGCCCGCCGCCATGTCCGCCATTGCCGTGACCGTGTCCTCCGTTTCCGGTACGAACAGTCTTGATAAGCTTCTTCTTCTTGTTAGCACGTGCGAGAGGGACGACGCGGCCGTGCGTGCTTTCGTCGGTGGAGGACGAGGCGGGAGTGAGGGCGGGTGTGTCAGGGGAGGTTGAGGATGGGAGGGCGAGGGAGTCGGTATTGCCAGCGGAACGGGAAGACGTCTTGGAGGGCTTGGTGGTACGACTGGGGGCTGGGGCTGCGACTGGCTGACTGCGCTTGTTCGGCATAGTTGTTCGAGTTGGTTGTTTGGGGGTTGTCGAAAGGGGAGGAGAGTTATATATCGGTCGTTACACTAAAGAACAAAAATTTGGGGTCGTGACGAATCTGGCAATCCAAAAGGTCAGCGCACAGATCACCTCGTTATGACGAGGTCCGGCCTCGGATTCACCTAGAACGAGATAAACAACGAAATAATAAACGAATATTAGGTAGGAATTATTTGAAATATTTAGGAGAGCGATTTAAGAGAGCAGCGGTTGGTTGACGTAGTATGGAGGAAATCAAGTTCCGTAGATCCAAAATGGAAACTTGGCCGGCGTCATATATCACCGCCCCCCTCCCAGCCACTCATTCACGTCATCGCTATTCGCTGGTCGCCTCTCCCGTAGGGAACGGGCTCAATAGGAGACTGATCCCGTGGTTCAGGCGCGGATAGGAACTCCGCTCGTCTCAATGGCGATTACCATAGCGGCCATTCATGACCGGTCGGACGAGAGATAGAGGTGGGCATGCGAATATTCTTAATACATGGAGTAGAGAACACAGTATATACACATTATATGATTGGCCAGGCTCGTAGATCATCGACTTCGAGAAAAACTCGTTTGGATTCCATGCTCTCTGCTGCCGAAATTCGGGAAAATTAAAAGTCAAGGTAGCGGATAGTATAACGGGTATTTCTGGGCATAGGATAACCTAATCTCGTTTAGTAACGTAGGACTTCATATAAAGTTCGTTTGGGATACCATACCTTCATACCGCACTTCCTCTGGCTCCCCAATAATCGCTTCTGGAGGAATATGATGAAGGAAGAGATATTCTGATGCATACTGTTCCGGTTGAAGTGGACCGGGATCGACTTCTAATTCTTCGACCAGCTCAGTGACCCTATACACAGTCACATCATCTCCCGGCATAACCTCGATTTCCACGACGTAGCATGGATTCCGGTTGTGGTTTCTGCTCCAGCGTCGCGCCCAATTGTACGCATGGGTTCTGTCTTTGAAAGTCGAAATGAATGGACTTGCGTCCTTACAGCGCCAACGGAGATGTTTCTCTACAGTAGTGCAGAATTCGCCGAGAGTTTCTGGTCTGCGTTTATTAGCAGCGTGGAACCCTCTTCGCGGAGAATAGGTCGTCGAGGCTTCACTATGGGTGACACGATACAGCGTTAGCGGGAAATTGCGCGGATCAACTTGTGGAATTTGCATTATATAACCGATTATATCCTCTGAGATCACTTGAAATGATACTGGATAGCTGGCCAGGTCCAAGTTTGCCCAACGCCACAAATGCCATTCTCCTTGCCTAGCGCGGCTCAGCTCGCCCTCTGCCGGAGGGAGAGAAGAACGCCACAAACGCCAATTATCATCTGCTTCAATTAAAGATAGGAGAGTCCTAATTCCGAAGAGAGTTCATTACTAATAGACACGTAATCAAAACGCTATGAGGCAAACTTGATCCCTACCTTATCATGACCGACCCTGCTGTTAGTCGTGCTCCATTCGAGATATGGGAAATCATCTTACTTGAAGTCATCAATGGCACCTCTTCACCTATATTCGACACCACGTGCACATCATCCAATTATCTCGCCTTTAAACAAACGTGTTTCGAGCTCAGCACCGATTTTGATGAAGATCTCGAGTACGCTTCCAGGGCACTAGAAAGAGATAGGCTGACCGTGCGATCCGTATGTCGCACATGGAAAGCTATCGCTGACCGGTGGGATAACCGTGAACGATGGTTGTGCATCTCCGGCTTGGACAAACCAATATCAGCAGAAAGGTGGAGGGGAGCGCAGAGGATTGACTTTTTCTCTCCCCGATCAAAAATTCCACAAGACATAAAACGTAACGACGATGCAATTGAAAAGTCACCAGTACTCTTTACCTTTTTTGACTTGCATAACACGGTCGGAAAAGGTCCTATGCGACTCAAGAAGCTTAGTATACACGAGCTGCCCTACTACAATTTCATCAATGTCATCAAAGCCTTGTGCGGCGCATCACAAGTCCTGACGTCTCTCCGATCGTTAAACCTCGCTATATACGCAGACAATCAACCTTACTTGAAGATGATTTCTGAACATTTTCCCGATCTGACTCATTTGACGCTGCAAGCTCATTGTCAGCCTGATCGATGGCACAAGGCCGAGGTCTTGAATCTACCCAATCTAGAAGTCCTGATGCTCATCCTTGAGAGCGGATTCTTCCAACTTTCAGATTGGATACTTCCCGCGCTTCGACACCTCTTCATTGGGCCAAATCACGATAGGTGCCTGGAAGTGAGATTCGGAGTCCCACAATTTATGAATCGTTTCGGGTCGCAACTAGAGACACTCGATATGGGAAATCTCTTTATAGATCTTATTACCGGCTCATCGGTATTCGATGGAGAGCGTTTCATCCAGACCCGTACAGCGCCCCCCAACTTTTGGCACACATTTCCATGTTTGAAAAACCTTGGGTGTGATCTGGAACCTAATGTCTTTTGGATGCACCCGGAGGCACGTCACCCATTCAAATGCCTTATGCCTTACCATGGCGACATATCTTCCGCCGCGAACATGAAGGAAATCTTGGACCTGTGGGTTTGGGACGACCACGTGAAGAAGTTAGAAAGTGTCGTAGTCTATGGTCCCTACTTGTCCAGTGGTGCATACCTCAAGGACGAGGCTATCTGTTCGCTTCTCCGTGCCAGGGGAATCCGTTTACTCAACCTTGTTGGAGAGCCTTGGATAGATGCGCCTTAATATATGAAGTGATCACTGACTATATGAGATAGTAGAATATTGCGCGAAGATTCTCAAATACGCAGATTTGAAACGGGCATGACATAGGTTTGGGAGTTCACAGTATCTTCCTCAATGAAGTTCACTGACCCGAGTCTCTGTTATCTCACAATTCTAACAGAGATCAGGAATGGTACCTCAATTCGCAAAATAGACAGCGACGTTTAATGGAGGCATTTAGACTTAAGGTTTTGAGGAGTGATACAAAATTTCAGCAATACTAAAACATTATGGGCTACTGTACCACATTAGAAGGCTCTTTATACCCCTGACTGCGTATAAGATGCTGGCATTTCTAGTGAGTCCGGTCGGCGCCTATCAACGTCAACTTGGACCTCGCCACGACCGAGCCCGCCCTTAGCCGTGCACCTTTTGAGATATGGGAATACATCTTGCTTGAAGTCATAAATGATTTCTCTGCGCCCATACTTGACGTCTCATGTACATCGTCAAACTATCTCGCCTTCAAGCGAACATTCGGCAATGGCGGTTCAATCCCCTTGATCGAGTACGAGAGAAATAGGTTAACCATCCGATGTGTATGCCGCGCATGGATGGCTATCGCCGACCGGCGTGACAACCGCGAGCGCTGGATATCCGCCTCCATGCTCAATCAGCTAGTCCCAGAGGAGTGATGGAGAGAAGCGCGAAGAATTAAATTCTTTTCTCCCATCCTACCGGATAACCTGAGGCAGGAACGGCAAATGCTGCTCGAGAGATATCAAATCAAAGCCCTCTTTTCCAGTTGGAAGCTTCATCACAAGACCGGAGTAGGACTCATGAAAGTCAAGAGAATGGAACTATGCTTCCACATTCACTCTGGTTTCATGGGCGTTCTTACAGCCCTGTGCAACGCGTCTCGTGCCTTGGTGTCTCTCAAATCATTGAGCCTCTGGGTACCTATAAACAATCCAATCGTCTTAAAAATGATCTCCAAGCACTTTCCGGAGCTATCGCATCTGACGCTACGCTGTATCTTTGATGGGGAGACCGAGCAAGACGTTGGAAATCCATCAAATGGGGCCAATACACGGGCCCCTACACTGTATCTACGCAAACTAGAGGTCCTATTTCTCATTCCAGCTCCTGGATGCTTCCAAATTTCCAGCTGGAAACTTCCTACTCTGCGACATCTCCACATCCGGCCGACAGTAGCAGCGGAAAACTTAGGGAGCAAAATCCCACAATTTCTAAAGCACTATGCAATGACACTTAAAACTCTCGATTTAGGAGGGCTCGACTCAACGCTTATCACTACCACTTCGAGTTACATCAGCACTCAGTCGACTAGCTACGGAGTCAAGTCAAACACTATCACCTTTTGGGATTTATTCCCATGTTTGAGGCTTCTCCGGTGTAGGCTTGAGCGGTATGGGCTCCCAACATACCCTGGACCACACCACCCATTTGAGTGTCTCGTCCGCTCACAGCAAGTGTTAAACGTCGAAGACATGAAGGCGACGTTGGAGCCATGGGTAAACCATAGTAATGTAAAGAAGCTGGGGAGCATCGTAATCCATGGACCATGCCTGTCCAATGGTACGTACATGAAAGACGATGGTGTCCGTTCGCTTCTCCAAACTATGAGGACCAATGGAATGCATTTGGTCGACCCGGATGGAAAATCGTGGATCGATACGCTGTAGATTAGTGCAAGTGACATCGGGTAGCCCAACTAGTAGCGCGTGTAGGCTATCAAAGCGTCCTCAATACGCCATATCTTTCTCCTGATTGGCAATATCAGGCCACACAGGTGCAAGAACGTACCTTTTTATGTCATTATTTATTTATTTTACCTTTGTGAATAGCAGCATAAATCTTTTTTCGATCAAGAGCTCGATCGCGCGCTCTTTTCGAAGGATATGGAAGCAAATACTCCGGCATCGCTTTTCGACTCATAATACGATGAGAAATGATATACCATTTTCTAGCAATTTCTCGTCCACTTAATCAGGCTGTCACATACAATATGCAGCCTCTCCAGTTGTTAAGCCCGCCTGGCGCCTCGGCGCTTAAGTGACAGCTTGATTCCTGATTGACTCCGCCTAGAATCGCGCTCCCTTCGAGATATGGACAATGTTTTACTTGGAGTCATAAATAGTATTGGTTTACCCATATTTGAGACTTCGGGCACAATCATCCACCTATTTTTTCTTTAAGCCACCCCCCCCCCCCGAGGCAAGCGGGCAACTAGAATGCTATGAACTGCTGCGGGCGTGAGAGGTTTCCTGCGGACAGTAGGAACATATGAGCGGATATCATACGGTGAATTGAGTTGAATGCTTCTTCCCAAGCCGTTATTATGTTTTGAAATGGTCATCATAAAGTTTGCGAGGTTTCACACCACAAAGCAAGTAAGAATTACACGAAGTTCAACGTGTTTTTCGTACCTTGAATGAGACATGCGTGCGTACGGACTTAAACGGTGGAGGGGTTCGGAATCGAATCGGGCTGGCGCGAGCGCCTGACCGTCTCCTCATTACAACTTCCAAAGGATTCGTGATAGTAAAATATAAAACCACCAGCTCACGGGTCCCCTTTTCCCCTTTTCTCTCAAGTACGCCTCAGTTTTGAATTCGACTCTATCCTGTCACCACAGATATAAAAATTGGGTCTCAGCCGACCGCAGTACAAATACATTGAGACGACAGCCTTTTCGTGAGCTCGATTATTCGTGCGTTTTCATATCTCTTGCCCTCTCTCCGCGTTGGGGCCTCTCTCCCATCTGACGACCCTCTCCTCGCCTAGACGTGGTTTCTGGGTCATAGGAACTAAATATTGCGTCCAGATCATCTTTGTCTCTCGAGAATTCAACTCTGTTTGGCTCCAGTGCGGGAAAATAATCTATAACGCGAGACGAGACGACACCCAGCCTCTGAAACAACCTCAATAAACGATCATGTCATCCAATGCTTCTATACCAGCCATTACTATCGATAATTCGGCTGTTCCAGAGAATGTAAATGATTTGGATCATTCCCGTCCTGTTCATCAGCGGTCTCCTTCCGACCCAACCTACTTACTCCCAACCGTCCCAGTCTCTCATTCGTCTTATAATCAACCTCCATCTCCCACAGAATCCACAAATCATTTCAAATTCAACACTTCCGTCGCTCTGCGTGACAACCAGCCTCAGGCTCATTCAGGCAAGGGCACCCTTTCCTTCCTGAGCCCAGGGACAGCCCAATCCAAACATGGACGTAGAAATTCGGGTGCAAGCGTCGGAAGCACAGAGGGTACAGAAACCGATCACGGTGCGCACCCCGTCTCTCTATCATACTCAGTACGCTTACATCTATCACCGCAGTGCCCCAGACACCTAGCGAAAAGAGAAGATTCAATAATGAAGGAGTTTCTGAGACCACTCATGGTGCCGCTGAGGCGGGTGAAGATGGCACGCCTGCCGAAATTAGCGACGTCGCAGATCCTGCTCCGTTTACAGTTAGGCCAAAACAATTATCCGAAATGGTCGACAATAAATCTATAGACGACCTTAGCGCTTTAGGCGGTCCAGAAGGTCTTATGAAGAGCCTTGGTACCCATCCCTCAAACGGTCTTTCTGGTCATGCTATTGGCGAGGGTGAAGGTGGCGGTGAGGGCGCTTATAGTGCTACCCCCGAGGATCGCAAGCGTGTCTACGGTATCAATCAAATGCCCATCATGAAATCAAAGACTTTGCTCCAGCTCATGTGGCTTGCTCTGCAGGACAAAATTTTGGTGAGTCCAAACATAGAGGATCTCACACTTCACGCTGTTAATTGTCAATTCTCCAGATTTTGTTGAGCATCGCTGCCTTTGTCTCACTTGCTCTCGGGTTGTATCAGGATCATGGCGTTAACGAACCCACCCCTTGTCCATACGTTCGGTCTCAACAGTGTCCCCGACAAAAGGTCGATTTCGTCGAAGGTGTTGCCATTATTATTGCTATCCTCATCGTCGTCCTCGTTGGCTCCATCAACGATTGGCAGAAGGAACGTCAATTCCGCGCTCTCAACGAGAAAAAAGATGATCGTACTGTTAAGGTTTGTCGAAACGGTCAGGAGAGACAAATTAATATCAAGGTACGTGTAATTGCGTCTATTTATAGACAAGGTCACTTATAACTTTCTCAGGACGTCATGGTCGGCGACATTGCTTTTATGGAACCCGGAGAAATTCTTCCTTGCGATGGTGTCTTTATCGAGGGCCACAATCTCAAGTGTGACGAATCTGGTGCTACTGGTGAATCGGACGCGATCAAAAAGGTTTCGTACGAAGAGGTTCTCAAGGACAAGGATGGTAAAAAGGACTGCTTCCTTCTTTCAGGTTCCAAGGTCCAGGAAGGTGTTGGTTCCTATGTGGTCATTGCCGTCGGTGAACGCAGCTTCAACGGTCGTATTCTCATGGGTGGGTGCCTCTTTTCTCCTCCGATTTCAGCATCCATTAATCCTGCTTGCAGCACTTCGCAAACCCATTGCTGCCACGCCACTCCAGGAAAAGCTCAACAAACTTGCCGACCTTATTGCTAAATTCGGTGGTGGTGCCGGTCTCATCCTGTTTACGGCCCTCATGATCAAGTTCTTTGTTCAGCTTAAGACAGATCCCGACAGGTTTGTTCGTTCTATTCGTAATCTCCTTGTACTAACTGTCTATAACAAGGACACCCAATGCCAAAGCAATGGCATTTCTCCAGATTCTGATCATTTCCGTCACATTGGTCGTCGTTGCCGTTCCAGAGGGTGAGCCTTAAATTTGCCTTTTTCAGACAGCTGGATGATGCTCATTATATACTCCAGGTTTGCCATTGGCGGTCACTCTTGCATTGGCATTTGCCACCAAGCGCATGACACAGGAAAATCTGCTCGTCCGTGTGCTCGATTCTTGCGAGACCATGGCCAACGCCACTGTAGTCTGCACCGACAAGACTGGAACGCTCACTCAGAACATCATGACTGTCGTTGCTGGCTCCGTCGGTGTTCACGCCAAGTTTGTCAAAAACTTGAAAGAAAACATGAATAGGGCAGACACGAAAGAGGAACCCGGAGTAGCAGACGCAAACCGCAAACATGCCGAAGACTTCTCGATCGAACAAGATGAACTTAACAAAATCCTCTCGCCCTCTCTCACACTATTGTTCAACGAGGCCATTGCCGTCAATTCGACCGCATTCGAAGATGTCGACAAGGAAACTGGAAAGGTCGAATTCGTCGGGTCCAAGACGGAAACTGCATTGCTCAAGTTTGCCAAGGACCTTGAGTGGCCCGGATACAAGGACACCCGTGCCGCTGTCGAGATTGTCCAACTCCTTCCATTTGCTAGCGAGCGTAAATACATGGGTGCCATGGTCAAAAAGGGAGACAAATTCAGGGTTTATTTCAAGGGCGCTTCGGAAATTTTGACCAAGGAATGCAAGTACCACGTCGTCGTCGGCAGCCCCGAGCATCCCCTTACTGGGACTGAGGGCGACTTAATCGAGACCAAGGAGATCAACGAGAAAACCAAAGAAAACATTGCAAATACCATCATCTTCTATGCCAACCAAATGTTGAGGACTATCGCCATTTGCTATCGTGATATCGATAGCTGGCCACCGGCAGGAAAATCGGTGGACGACGTTCCCCTCTCCGAGCTCGCAAACAACCTGACCCTCATTAGTATCACTGGTATTGAAGATCCTCTCCGTTCTTCTGTCCGTAGCGCCATTTCCGAGGCTTCACGCGCTGGTGTAGTCGTCAAGATGTGCACGGGTGACAATGTCCTCACCGCTCGTTCGATCGCTGCTCAGTGCGGAATTTACACTGCTGGTGGTGTTATCATGGAAGGTCCTGTTTTCCGTCGTCTCACCAAGTCCGAACGTGAAGAAGTCGTCCCGCATCTCCAGGTCTTGGCACGCTCGTCCCCCGATGACAAAAGAGTCTTGGTCGAAACTTTGATGTCCATGGGTGAAGTTGTTGGTGTCACTGGGGACGGAACCAACGATGGACCCGCTCTAAAGGAGGCAAATGTCGGTTTCTCAATGGGTATTGCGGGAACAGAGGTCGCCAAAGAGGCTTCAGATATCATCCTGATGGACGATAACTTTGCTTCAATTGTTTCCGCCATCATTTGGGGTCGCTGCGTGAATGATTCTGTTCGCAAGTTCCTCCAGTTCCAAATTTCCGTCAACATTTGCGCCATTGTCATCACTTTCATCTCCTCAGTTTCGTCCGAGACAGAGTCTTCCGTCTTGACGGCCGTACAGTTGCTCTGGATCAACATTATCATGGACACATTTGCCGCCCTTGCCCTCGCCACTGATCCTGCCACAAAGGCACTCCTCAACCGTAAGCCGGACCGCCGCAATGCGCCACTCTTCACGCTCGAAATGAGTAAAATGATCATCTGCCAGTCTGCGTACCAGTCCTTCGTTATCCTCCTCTTCCACTTTGCCGGCCCTGGCTTCTTTGGCTATGAGCACGGAGACATCCACATGTCGACCTTGGTATTCAACATTTTTGTCTGGTGCCAGATCTTCAACTCGGTCAACTGTAGGACGATAGACGGTTCCAAAAATGTCTTCCACGGCCTCACTCATAACTATTGGTTCATTATCATCACCCTTTTGGGTAAGAGCACTCGTCTCGTTGATTGGTATACTATTAGCTGATCTACTTTTTGGCCACAGAATGTGTCATTCAGGTTCTCATCGTGTTCTTTGGTACTTTCGTGTTCAACGTCACCCAGATCTCGGGCATGTTCTGGGGTATTTCCATTGCTTTGGGCTTTGCTTCCCTCCCCGTTGGCTTCCTCGTCCGACTCATCCCCAACGAATCTATCGAGCGTGTCCTTGTCGCCTTACACATTATGCGCGATCCCAATCAACTCCCAACCGTTGATCCCGACGCAGAGAAATACCCGTCGGCTGTCCAAAGTGTCCGCGACGATCTTAGCATATTTGCGAATATCCGTGGTGGTCGCGTCCGCGCCTCTTCCATGGCACTCAAGAGCCGTAACAAACGGATGAAGGATGCTAACATCCGTCTGCCCACCCTTATGACTATGGTCCCCGCACTCGTCGCTTCCAGCGTAGGAGCTCGCTGGACGGCAAATCCAAGCCAACTCCATGATCCCGGGAATACTGATCCATCCAGGAGTAGTACAGCACTATGGGAAGGAAAGTTGCAGTTACACCCTGATACGAAGCGGGATCACCCTGCATATACCAAGTGGGGCGCTCAAGTCGACCAGAGGCCCTCGATGGATAACGCAAACTCGCAGCACAGACAACAGCCAGTTAAACTTTAGATATCGTCCAAGCGGTCTAGTTTTTGTCGATGTTTGCAGAGACATGCGCATTGTATCATACCCTTGTACTCTACATTGAAATAGCGTGATAGATTTTCTCAATAAACAGCTATAATTAATTAAATATTGAAAGAAAATACTTCGGTACTGCATTTTGAATCGCGGAATGTACGCCATTTGCAATGAATTTTCGTCACATTGTTTGTGTCGTGTCGTCATATACTACAGGCAGTTCCTCAGGAGTAAGTCCAGCGAGTCGGCACTCGTTCGGTAACTTGATCCCCACCATGATTGACTCCGCCCTTGATCGCGCTCCCTTCGAGATATGGGAACGTATTCTACTCGAGGTCGTAAATGGAACACTCACACCTATATTCGATGTGACTTGCACATCATCAAACTATCTCGCTTTTAAACGAACATGTGGTGATGGCAGCGTAGTTCATCAGGACGGGTATATTGCTTCTGAGAAGGATAGAGTAACCATTAGATACGTCTGTCGTGCGTGGAGAATCACTGTAGATCGATGGGACAACCGCGAACGCTGGATTCGTATATCCACAGGAGATGGACATGTTTCATGGGAGAGGTGGAAAGGAGCTCAGAGAATAGAGCTTACCTCACGAGTCAAGAAACGCAGGCACAATGGGAATGGCCCAAGCATGTACCAGGGAGACCGATTCTCTGCAGTTCTTTCCGATTGGAGGTCGTCCTACCTCATAACTGGGTGCAGTATGCAAGTCAAAAGGCTTGAAATGCTGCACCTTAATGAAATAGAGTTCAAGCGCGTCGTCGAGGCCTTATGCAACGCATCCCAAGCCTTGGTATCGCTCCGGTCACTGAGTCTCTCGATACCAGTACAAGACGAATATTCATTACGGATGATCTCTATCCATTTTCCCAAGTTAACACATCTTACTTTGCGCTTCGCAGTTTACCCAGCGAGTACAACTTTGAGCCATCCGCCTCAAGAACAAGGCGCTGCCATACATTTTCGCACACTCGAGGTTCTTTTCCTCATTTGCATTGAAGGCTGCTACCGGTTCTCAAATTGGGTGATCCCTGCGCTCCGGCATCTCAATATCCGGGCAAATACAACCCTTTTGGAGGGCACGATCATACCGTTTATTAGATACAAGGCTTCAAATGTCGAAACGCTTGATCTAGAAGATCTTGACGAGGCAAAGAAGTGGGGGACTAATCAACCTAAAAGTACTGGCCGCCTATTAGCTATTTCCAGACTTTGTGGAAGCACTGTAAACTTTTGGGATATGTTCCCCCAGCTTAGGTTACTCCGGTGTAAATTGGGACGTAGTGCTTTCTCAGACTGTCCTGATATTCATCACCCTCTAGATCATATCGTCCACTCTACGCCAATCACATCCGTCGATGACATGTTCGCAGTGCTGGGGCCGTGGCTGTACAACGACCAAGTGAAGAGGCTAAAAAGTATCGTGTTGTTCGGGCCGTATCTATTTAGTGGTGCGTGTATAAAAGAGGGCCATGTGGATTTACTTCTGCGAGAATTGCGTTCCAGTGGTATACGTCTGGTTAACCCCGCTGGGAGATCTTGGATGGATGCAGACATACTTTAATGCCGGGAATAATCAGTCTGGAGTACTTAATTTAAACCAATGATGATTCTCAAAAGCTAGAACTTGACGAAGGTATATAGCACAATCAAAGCTGCGTGTAAACCCTTTGGTTCTACTTTGAGTAAGAATTACGAGCTACCTGTTTCTAACGCCGGTTACGAAACCTTGGAGCAGTGATAACAGGAGACAAAGGCATATTTGGACGGAAAAAGGGGTAATGCACATAAGAGACCAGAGTTAAGGAATCTCCTGATACTGACCCCGTCGCATAGACATCGGGAGACTTGGGATCTTGGCTGGAGACATACATTGGCAGCTCGACACGATACGAATGATTCATATTGATATTTGTCAATAATAACCGTCATCAGAATCAGAATCAGAATCACCACCGAACGTAGCATAGCCTAATCTCGCTAATGACCTGGATTAGAAACGTGTAGCTTATAACTCATTCGTTTGGATATCGTACCTGGATATGAAACTTCTTGTTCTCTTACAACTGCTCCAGGAGGGATGCGCTGAAAGCAAAGGTACTCTGATTCGTATTGAGAAGGATCAAGTGAGGTGTTGATTCCCAACCTGTTGACTAGATCGGCGACGCGGAATACGGTCACACCATGTTGTGGCATGAGCGTGACCACCACCACAAAGCACCAGTCACGATGGTTGTTGTTTTCACTCCACACTCGCGCCCAGTTATGTGCGTGCTCTCTGTTGCTGAAAGTGGAAATGAATGGGCTTAGAACTCTACACCTCCAATCGAGGTGGTACTCCACGGCATTTCGAAGTCCGTTGATGCTATATGGTGTGAAGGTACTGGCAGCCTGGAACCCCGATTGTTGAGAATAAGACGTTTGGGTCCCAGGGTATTCAACGCGATACAGCGTCAGCGGAAAATTATGTTGACTGACTCTGAAGGAGTCCATTATAGGGGTGCTCATATTGCTCGAAATAGTGTTGTTGAGGTAGAGCGGTCCAAGTTTGCCCACCGGCACATTAGCGCTTGAGCGTAACTTGATTCCCACCATGGTCGACTCTGCCATCAACAAGGCTCCTGTCGAGATATGGGAGCGTATTTTGCTCGACGTCATACATGGAATATCCGTACCTGTGTTCGACGTCTCCTGTACCTCGTCTAACTACCTCGCCTTTAAACGAACGTGTGGCGACGGTGGGTTAGTGCCCAGGCATGAATACAACGAGTCTGAGAGAGATAGAGTGGCTATGCGGCATGTATGTCGCGCATGGAGGATCATTGCCGATCGATGGAACCATCGAGAGCGCTGGATCCGTATTGCCACGGCGGACGGACAGGTATCGTGGGAACGATGGAAGGATGCCCAAAGGATCGAGTTTACTTCACACAATGAGGTAGGCCTATACGGTGACTATGGCCCGAGGGTGCTGGAGGAAGGAGGACGACTCCGTGTGGTCCTATTCGATTGGAAGCTGTCGTACGTTGCAGGGGGGAGTTGCATGCAAGTCAAGAGACTAGAAATGCTGCATCTCCGGGAGAATGGGTTCAAAGGCGTGATAGAGGCTTTGTGCAACGCCTCACAAGCTTTGACGGCTCTCCAGTCCTTAAGCCTCTCAATACCAATAGAGGACGAGAATCCACTCCGGATGATTTCTGATCACTTCCCTAAACTAACGCATCTTACGTTGCGCTTTGTACTCTACACAGGGAACCAACAAAGTCCCAGCTACTCACCAGATAGGGCAGTCAAACTATTACATTTTCGCAAGCTGGAGGTTCTCTTCCTTATCTGCACCGAATCTTGCTTCCACCTTTCAAATTGGATGCTTCCTGCTCTCCGCCACCTCCATGTACGGGCGAGATCAAAGCTTTGGGAGAGCATGATCGTACCATTTATAAAACATAAGGCGTTGGATGTAGAAACATTCGATCTGGAAGATCTTGATGAGCCAAAGAGGTGGGGAACTACTGTATCAAGAAACCAGAGTGGCCTCTCAGCCATTCAAAGACTTAGTAGAAGCAGTGACAACTTTTGGGATACTTTCTCGCAGCTGAGATTGCTCCGGTGCAAACTTGGCCGTGGTATTTTTCAAACGTACCCAGATGTGCACCATAATCTCGAACACCTCGTCCACTCCAAGCCTATATCATCCGTCGATGATATGGTGGAGGTTCTGGAGCCTTGGTTGTCCAATGGTCATGTGAAGAGGCTGAAAACAATCGTGTTGTTTGGGCCGTATCTATCGAGTGGCGCTTGTATAAGAGAAAGCTATGTCGATCCACTTCTACACCAACTGCGGTCCAGTGGTACACGTTTGATTAATCCTGCCGGAAGGTCTTGGGTAGATATGTCTTAATATGTGAAGTTTTTATGGAATATATGGATTGAATAGTATTTTACGCGGTGATTCACAATCTACACATCTGAAATAGGTAAATAATGTAGGCAAGGCTCGAAGAAAGGCTTTGCTATTCATAAAAGGTCAAGTAAAGGTCGTAGAGACGACAAGAGTCGCCAATTGATGCGCTTTGTGGAGCATTTTAATCAAAATTATTCGTTCGTCACACCGAGTATATCTTCCTTCCTGGATCCAGTCGGCGCTTATACGGCAACTTGACTTCCTCCTCCATGGGCGACTCTGCCCTCAACCGCGCTCCCGTCGAGATATGGGAACGGATCCTCCTCGAAGTCATATCAAGAATTACGACGCCCATATTTGAGACATCGTGTACGCCATCAAACTACCTCGCGTTCAAACGTACATGTGGGGACGGCGATACGATTGTCTATCAGCACGAGTACAAGGAATCGGAGCGGAGCAGGAGGGCGCTCCGGCGAGTCTGTAGAGCGTGGAGAGCTATTGCTGATCGGTGGGACAACCGTGAACGCTGGATTCGCGTCTCCGCGCTTGACAAACAGATCTCGGAGGAGCGTTGGAGGGGCGCCCAGAGGGTCGAGTTTGTTTCCCCTAGTGGGATGGGCATATGGAATGGAAACGGGACAAAAGCGCACGAGACGGGCGGCCTCCGGGCAGTTTTGTTCGATTGGCGGTTATTAGGCCTTCCGGGAGGATCCGGTATGCGACTGCGGAGACTGGAAATGTTGCATATCACAGAATCCGGGTTTGGTAGCGTCATACAGGGTCTTTGTGGTGCTGCATCATCACTAACCTGCCTTCGCTCGCTCAGCCTTTCGGTACCAACAAAGAGTTCCTCTTCACTTCACGCGATTTCCGAGCATTTCCACAGGTTAACTCATTTGACATTGCGCATGACATTTACACAAAAATTGACAGACTTTCCCGACTTCGATTCCGACGATGAATTGGACTCGCAGTCGGAGGATGATGGGGGACGTGCGGCGTCTCATATATTACGCTTCCCAAAACTTGAGGTCCTCTTCCTCTTCCCGGTTAGGCATTGCTTTGATCTTACGAATTGGGTCCTCCCAGTGCTTCGACACGTCCATGTTCGACCAGTAGGTGGCATTTGGGGGCGGACGATTCTACCCTTTCTAGAGCGACATGCGTCAACCATCGAGACGCTCGACATGGACGACGTCAGTACGAGTGCCATCCCGTTGTATACCAGCGGCCTGGCTGAGACTTCCAATGTCGACACTGACACGCTCGACTTTTGGGATACCTTTGCACATCTCAAGCTCCTTCGGTGTAAAATTGGCCGTAACGGATTCTCCACGTACCCAGACCAGCATCACGCGTTTGAGTGTCTCGTCAGCGCCAACCCAGTGGTGACTGCTGATGACTTTACGGCGGTATTAGGCCCTTGGGTACATGACGATCGGGTGAAGAAGCTGAAGAGTATTGTGCTGTTTGGGCCGTATATGTCTAGAGGTGCATTTACGCAAAAAGGTCCAGTACGGGCAATACTTCAACAGTTGCGCTGGAATGGGACCCGGCTGTTGAACCCGGCCGGTAGAGAGTGGATAGATATGCCTTAATGTAAGCAAATACATTATTATACGTACTCTTGTGTGTTTGGAATCTGTAACGAATAGTCAGTGAGGCATGTGATGTGGTGAAAGCAGTGCATTTTCAGTAATCCATTGACCATATAATCGAGTCGGCCCATGCATGCAGATATGTCATCTTTGATGTGGCTTTTCATGTCACCTCAATGTTTATTGTGTGCTCCCGGCCGGCCGGTCGACTCGTTTCATTTTTGGCCTCCAACGTTCGCCATCCCTTGTTCCATTTCCGGTTTTTTTTTGCTTCTTTTTTGCGGCTTTTATTCCGGAAATTTTTTTAAAGTTGGGAGTCCGGGAAAAAATTAAATAGTACCCGTCGGTCGGGCGGGTGTCACCTTTCAAGTGCGAGAATTCGCCCGGAACGGCGGGCCGCTATCACTAAAGTTGGTTGCGAACCAAACTATGCATATCACGTGCCATAATGATCGTAATTTTTACCCCGCATCTATCAATGGAGGATCGTCGGTAAGTGAGCCAATAAGCGACAGGGGGCTACCATTCCGAGAGGGCGGTGTGTTGCCGGTTCTACATCAGGAATCTATTTTTTAACTACCAAGAAGAGGATAAATTCTTGGCAGATGACCGCTGGTTGCACTATACACCACACAAGGCCCGACGGGCCTAAACTACCGCTTAATAGTCCTTCTTTCCGAGACGCTACGAACGTATAAAGGTGAGTTTATTATCCCAGGTTTCTTGTTTTGCTTCTCTCGTAACCCAGTCACCCGATATGGTCCAGTCTTATCTCTCCTTGGGGATCTTCGTTGTCCTCCTTCAGGCTTGTAGCGTTCTCGCTGCGGTTCCATCCGGCGCTATTACCGTAGGAGCATCCGGAAAATATTCCACTCTTTCGGCGGCTCTCAAAGATACCAGCAGGTGGCTATGAGTGTCGCCTAAGGCTAGACTTTGACTCACGAGCATTCGTCTAGCAATGTCTACTACGTTTATGCTGGGACATATAAGGAGCAGGTGGCTATTTCCCGTTCTAATGTCATCATCTATGGCGAGACCACCACCGCGTCCTCGTACACCGGAAACCAGGCCACCATCACGAACAACGTCCCCGCTTCTAGTGCTGGTAGTAACGATGCCAGTGGAACCTTGCGCGTCCTCGCCACCGGAGTGAAGATTTACAATCTCAATATCGCCAATACCTATGGAAAGGTGGGCGCTGGTTACTTTTCCGCAGCACCATGTGAAGTGTCTAACAAGGAGTTGTCTCGCATAATAGCCTGTTTCGCAATCGCAGGCCATTGCTCTCAGCGTTCAGGCCGGTAGCTTCGGATGCTATGGATGCAAAATTACGGTTAGTCTTCTCCCTTACCGATTACAAGATGCTTATTGTCGACAGGGTACCCAAGACACACTCTTGGCCAATGTCGTAAGTACTGCTTACCACCCGAGTATCTGTCTCATCTTAACGATGTGACTCAGGGCACTCAAGTCTACGCCCACAGCTATATCGAAGGCTATGTGGATTTCGTACGTGAATACCTAACTCGATCAACGCGAATCTCATATGACCGTAGATTTTCGGCCAAACTGCGTCGATTTGGATCACGAAGAGTGTCATTCAGACGGTAAGCACGACGCAAGGATAGCTCTAGTTCGTAGTAATGAAATACTAACCATCAATTTTAGACTGGATCAGGATACATAACCGCATCGGGTCGTAGCTCAGCTGATGCTAATTACTATGTGATTGACCAGTCTACTATTCAAGGTTCGTCTCGAGTCGCTAGAAGATTATTATGTCTCTGATGGCGTCGTATTTAGGAAGTGGATCAA
This sequence comes from Serendipita vermifera MAFF 305830, assembly GCA_000827415.1. Taxonomy (NCBI): domain Eukaryota; kingdom Fungi; phylum Basidiomycota; class Agaricomycetes; order Sebacinales; family Serendipitaceae; genus Serendipita; species Serendipita vermifera. The sequence goes on along the minus strand of KN824303.1, from coordinate 273,374 downwards.
GCTACCTCGGTATGTTACGCTTCGTTGCTTAGCTAATCAGCCGCTGAAACTGTGAAAGGACGCCCTTGGAGGAACTATGCCCGCGTTATTTTCCAGAATTCGTAAGTTCTGATGATTATTCACGTAGTTTTACTAATCTTCTTGAACAGTGCCATCGGAAGCAATGTGTAATTACACTCGTTTTGAACTTTTCTGTCGATCTCATTTGACCATTTTGTTACAGCAAAGCCGCAGGATGGTCTGTATGGGGTAGCTCGGACACTCGTACTGACCATGTCACCTTTGGAGAGTGAGTATCTCTTATGATTCAGCAATCAGTCGACTCTAATACTCTCTCCTCCAACCAGATACAATAACTCGGGGTATTATTCAATCCTATGTGTAACCGCAGTATATGTCCTGATCATTTCATTAGATCCGGTGCTTGGAGTTCCTCTAGAGCCAGCTTCGCCACCAAACTCAGCAGTGCAGTCACGATCTCCACTGTACTTGGGTCGGGATATGCTGCTTGGGTTGACTCGACCTATCTCTAAGAGTATGTTTGATATATGTATTCCTCGCATACCTAGCGCAAATTCCATTCATTTCCCCCGTTTGGCTTATTTGATCTCCACGGCGCGGTAGTTTGCCTTATTCAGGATACCGCTGGTTTGCTTATTTGAGTAAAGGGCTCAAATAGAAGCGCCATCAGCCTGCCCTTCTTGTGTGAATCGGCATCAACTTTCGTTCTTCTTCGAATTGAAAGGAAGTTCCTAAGGTGGTGTGTTGAAAATGTCGCGGCTGAGGCAATGCTATTCCAGAAAAGCGTTATCAGATCACCTATAGAACTATTTATTAACTTCGAAGAAGCCGGGGTCCATGACAGGACAACTGTCTGTAGTGGTCCATCAAAATGCCCAACAAGACCCGACGGCCCTGTGGTCCCGTATGTTCCTCCGAGAGTAGTACGAGGATATAAGGGCATTTTGTGTCGAATATGTAATCTCCATTTCTCCTGCGAGTCAACCCCCAAACTATGGTTCAGCGCCTCTTGTCCTTTGGGATCCTTGTTGTCCTCTTTCAAGTGTGTACCGTCTTTGCCGCAGTTCCTTCGGGTGCTATTACGGTGGGAGCATCCGGGAAGTACAAGACATTATCGGCGGCTCTCAAAGATACCAGCAGGTACGTGTTTGAGAGTGTCCTTAGGTTAAAACTTTGACTCACGACCCATCATCTAGCAATGTCTACTATGTTTATGCTGGGTCCTATAAGGAACAAGTAGTCATCTCTCGCTCCAATGTCATTATCTATGGCGAGACCACTACCGCGTCCTCGTACACGGGAAACAAGGCCACCATCACGAACAACGTTCCCGCTTCCAGTGCTGGTAGTAATGATGCCAGTGGTACCGTACGTATTCGTGCCACTGGAGTGAAGATTTATAACCTCAATATTGCCAATACCTATGGAAAGGTGGGCATCTTTCATTTCTCCACACCTCTATACAAGACATCTAACAAGAAAATACCTCGCATGATAGCCCGTTTCTCAATCGCAGGCCATTGCTCTCAGCGTCCAGGCCGGCAGCTTCGGGTGCTATGGATGCAAAATCACGGTCAGTCGTCTCCCTCACCGGTTACATATGCTCATTGCCGACAGGGTACCCAAGACACACTCTTGGCCAATGTTGTGAGTACTGCTTAGTATCCGAGTAATAGGCTAATCCTGACAATGCGGATTAGGGCACTCAAGTTTACGCTCATTGCTACATCGAAGGTTATGTAGACTTCGTACGTAAACACCTCACCTACTCAGCATGAATCTCTCAAATCAATATAGATTTTCGGCCAAACTGCATCGATTTGGATCACGAAGAGCATCATTCAGACGGTAAGCACGGCGCAAGGATGGTGGCAGTTCTTCGAATATTGAAGTCGTGACTACCTTCTTTAGACCGGATCAGGATGCATCACCGCGTCAGGTCGCAGCTCAGCTGATTCCAATTACTACGTGATTGACCAATCTACTATCCAAGGTCTGTCTGAAGTTTCTGAAATACCATAGTATCTCTAATGACGTCGTACTTAGGAAGTGGATCAAGCTACCTTGGTATGTTACCCTTAGTTTAGCGAATCATTCACTAAAACTATGAAAGGACGCCCCTGGAGGAACTATGCCCACGTCATTTTCCAAAACTCGTGAGTTTTAATGACCACTTGAATAATTTACCAATCCTCTTGAGCAGTGCTATCGGAAGCAACGTGTAAGTATCCCCATTTCGAAAACTCGGCTAGTCTCATTTGACTATTTTGTTACAGCAAAGCCGCAGGATGGTCTGTATGGAGTAGTTCTGACACTCGCACTGATCATGTCACCTTTGGAGAGTGAGTGTCTACCATGAATCAGCGACAAGTCGACTCTAATACGTACGCCTCCAACCAGATATAATAACTCAGGGTATTGTTCAATTCTATGTGCAGCACTAACATCTGGTCTAACCATTATATCAGATCCGGTGCTTGGAGCTCCTCAAGAGCCAGCTTTGCCACCAAACTTAGCAGTGCAGTCAAGATCGCCACCGTCCTTGGTTCAGGATATGCCTCCTGGGTTGACTCGACCTACCTCTAGGAAAAACCTTGATACATGTATCTCCCATATACCTAGCGCAATTTTCATTAATTTTCCTGTGTTTATCGTATTTTAGGATGTCACCGGTTCGCTTCTTTCGTCAAAGAGAAGCGTCACTAGCTTACCTGCTTTGGTGGCTGATACTAACTTCTGTTCTTCCCGCAATTCAGAGGAAGTTTTCGAGGCGACCTGACGAAAATGTCACGGTTAGCGGTTAGCGGCTGGCCGGAGCAATACTATCCCAGAATTGCATTGCCGGATCGGCTTTGAGAACCGTTTATTAACTCCGAGGAATCCATGGTTTCTTGGCAGGACAACCGTCTGTAGCAGTCCATCAAAACGTCAAACAAGGCCCGACGGCCCTGTGGTTCCGTACTTCTTTCCGAAGGCAGAAGGCCATAAAGGCATCCTTTGCTCCAATTGGTATCTTTATCACTCCCGTGAGCTCCTTTCACCAAGTCATGATTCAGCATCTCCTCTCCTTTGGAATCTTTGTTATCCTTCTTCAAGCGTGCGGCGTCCTTGCCGCCGTTCCTGCTGGTGCCATTACGGTCGGGGCATCTGGAAAATACAAAACATTGTCGGCAGCTCTGAAGGACACCAGTAGGTAGGTAGACATGCAACTTGTTTCTCATTTAGTCGTTCTAATCCACCATCCCTAGCAACGTCTACTATGTCTATGCTGGCACCTATACCGAGCAGGTTGCCATCTCACGCTCGAATATTGCCATTTATGGAGAGACCACCTCCACATCATCGTACACTGGGAATAAGGCTACCATAGCCAACAGCATTACTGCCGCAGCTGCTGGTAGCAACGACGCTAGTGGAACAGTGCGTGTGCTGGCGACAGGAGTAAAGATCTATAATCTTAATATCGCAAATACGTACGGAACGGTATGTTTTCTTCCTTCTCTTTAAATCCTATCATGTGGCGTTTCTATATTATTGGTGCCTATCCGGTTCTCACAGCGGCTTCTCTCGGGTTCCAATGCGTGTAGGTCCAGAATAAAACGCAAGCCATCGCTCTTAGTGTTCAGGCTGGTAGTTTTGGGTGCTATGGATGCAAAATAACGGTACAGTTTCTCATCAGACGGACCGTCCAGCAACTAATTGTTGAAAGGGTATCCAAGACACCTTACTAGCCAACAAGGTCTGCGTTATTTCATATTCACGCGTAACTCTTACCGAGATACCTGTTAGGGAACCCAAGTCTATGGACGTTGTTACATTGAAGGCTCTACAGACTTCGTATGTAAATCAGTCCTGCTATTTCTGTGATCTGATGCATGTCAGATCTTCGGACAAACGGCGTCGATTTGGATTACAAAAAGTGTCATTCAAACAGCAAGTGCCTCACCAAACGATTAGACTGTGACTTATACCAACTCCGAACATAACTATGCCCTTCAGGTTGCTTCTGGGTACATCACCGCGTCTGGTCGCAGCTCCGACGATGCAAACTACTATGTGATCGACCAGTCTACAATCCAAGGTATGCTCCTGATTAGGATGAATGGCTACTACTGACTTACTACAGGGAGTGGCTCAAGCTATCTTGGTGCGTTCAGTCAAGTGTTGTATTAATTGGCCATTAACACCGAGAAAGGACGTCCTTGGAGAAATTATGCACGCGTCATCTTCCAGAAATCGTGAGTTTATCCTAATATCATAATATTCAATTGACAGGTTTCGACAGAACTATTGGAAGTAACATGTCAGTAACCTCAATTGTTGATTAAGCAGCTCTGAATTGCTTTGATAATCACAGTAAGGCTGCTGGATGGTCGGTATGGGGCAGTTCAGACCCTCGGACAGATCACATCACATTTGGAGAGTGAGTCCTTCTACTAAATCGTCGACGTTTCAATACTAATTCGCACCGCATCAGGTACAGTAACACTGGGTATGTTTTAGACTGACATATGGCGAAAGATAGCACGCGCTAACGAACTCATTAGATCTGGTGCCTGGAGTTCTTCCAGGGCGAGCTTCGCCACAAAGCTTAGTAGCGCCATCTCGATCTCGACTGTTCTCGGATCTGGGTATGCAGCTTGGGTTGATGCTAGTTATATTTAGGTATACCGTTGATACACGTTTACCCGGCATCTATTCCATTTATCTTTATTCCGATGAGAAATGTGGCATAAGCTTTCAAGTGTTGCTCACTGCCGAGTATATACAAAGTAAGAACCACTAAATCGACGCGTCTATCAAATAGGCACCAATACCCACCACTATTGCTACTCGGAAGACGGTGGTTCGATTCTGCCACATTGAGATGTGACTGTCAGCAGCCTAAAGTCTCATTCATTCCATGGACGGGTCCACTTACATCTGAACATTCTCTCTATATACATCACGGAAGGCGAACACACTCGCAAAATAGGGCCCATTCTCCGAGATTTCTATAGCCGTCTCTTCACGCACCCACTATTCAATCGATAGAAACATGGAAAAAATTGATAATTTATATTTTGTAACAAAAAATTATGTTAACACTGTGCGGGTGGACGGCCGCCCGGGAGTATAGCTGATCGCGGCTCGTCTGTAGGCTGGCATACATTTTACGCCCAAAAATGCGCATTCGACAACCGCTCACGGGAGCCTGTATACAGTTCAAATGAATACGAGTTTGGCGTGACATATAGTCGAGAGGCTGCGTTGTGCCTTGAGAGGACGTCCAAACTGTGCATTGCCTGGTTAGGGCCACGCTTGGCGTCAATCGGTTGCGACTGTCCGACTTATTGGGATATATAGAGGGGATATATGGCCGACTTCCCCTTTTACGCTCAGGATAGGTGCTACGTCCTCCTAGAGGCATATAAGGCAATATTTTGCCAGCTCACGAAGTTCCAAACCCCCAGATTCCTTATCAAATGGACGCACTTTCTTCATTCCTTTTCCTGTCACTCTTTTAAACCGTCGAGGCTCTCCCTCAATTTGGGTATAATACCACGCAAGATTGGGGATATGGAACGAGCCGGACGTATCCGTATACGTTCGGCGAATATCCTTGGAGCAACTTGACACAATACCCAGACATGGTTGGTCAGACTGTGAGCGAGACAAACGCGCTGGCCAAACGTTACGCAATCATCGGTGCTGTAGGTGAGTGAAATCCCATACGCTTGATTCCTAGAGACCAACATTTTATTATCAACAACGCAGTTTCAGTTCTCACAATTGTTCCCATGCTCATATGCGCGGTGCGTATGATGTACAAAAGAAGCACGGGCCCACAAATGCAAGGAAATGTCACTGCCAGCGGGCTCGTCATAGCCGCTGCCCCTAACAAACCAAAGGCGCACACCGTTCAGCTTCCCTCTCCCGCGGCTCCAGCGTACCATAAAGACTCTATGTATAAAGGCACCACAGAGTCACTCGCACTCACTCGTATGCCCACATCCGCTAAATGGCCAGCGTCATCTTCTCGCCCCTCCTCAGAATTGGACCCTTATAGTCCTTATCCTCCTGTGGATCCTTATGTCCATTATCCTCCAGTGGACCCTTACAGCGCTTACCCTCATCCTCCAGGCCTGAAGCCTCATTATAACACCCCAGTAGCTGGCTCTCATGCATATTGACGTTACCCTTAAGATAAAGTCATGGACACTATCCTGTTTGCCATTGGACAATTTGCACCATTTTACTCCTTCCAGTCTTTACAGTCATTGCCTCGATTGTAACAAATGTCTTGCGTTTAATGCAATAGAAAAAACCCCAAATAAAATCCGTGCTCTAAATAGCCACACAATCTAGGATAACCTTTGATAATTCGACTTTGCACAATTTCATCTTCATCATTGCCATCTTTTCCAGCCTTACCCACTATTCGATCAACAGAGCTATAAAAAAGCAAACTATATCTTGCAATATGAAATCACGTTAGGGCAGTGCCGGTGCTGGGGCCGGTTCGGAGCCGACCGGCGTATAGCTCGTCACATCTCCGCATTAGTAGGCTGGCAAACACTTTGCGCCCATAAAATGTGCGTTCGACAACCGCTCACCGGAGCCTGTATACAGTTCAAATAAGTGCGAAATTGGCGTGAGATATAGTTGAGAGGCTGCGTTGTTTACGTTGTGCCCTTGAGAGGGGCATTCAATTAAAACCTCCATATTAACGGGTTAGAGCGACGTTTGGCGTCTATTGGTTGCAACTGTCCGACTGATTGAGATATATATAGATAATTGTATGTCAGATTTGCGTTCTTCCGCTCCAGGATAGGCGCCAAATCCTCCTAGAGGCATATAAGCCAATGCCTTGTCAGCTCACGAAGCCCCAAGCTCAGATTTCCCATCAAATGGAAGCAATTTACTCATTCCTTTTCCTATCACTCTTTTCAATTGTCGAGGCCATCCCTCAATATGGGTATCATGGGTCGAATATGACCAGCCAGATAGGTAGGTTCGACGAGGCATCGTGGAGCAAGCACTAATAGGCATCTAGAAGACGTTACGCGTCAGGCCACGCAGAATGCGATAGACACAACCGCATGGTTCAAGAACTACATAGTCTGGTGTGCCATATGTGAGCGAAGTCCCAGTGGGTTGGACCTTTGGTGACCGACTTTTCACACAGTTTCCGGTATCATAACCATCTCTGTCATCACATGCGTCTTTCGTGTAGTGTATAACAGGACCGTGAACTCAAGAAACGTTTCTGCTGGTGGTCGGGTCGTAGCTCCGGCGGCAAACCAACCGAAGACGGACAACATTCAGCTTCCTTTCCCCGTAGCTCCAGTATATCATAGGGATACCATGTACAAAGGCAGTACCGAGTCATTAGCACTCACGCGTATGCCCAGTTCTACCAAATGGCCAGCGTCACCTTCTCGTCCTTCCTCAGAGTTGGACCCTCATAGCCCTCATCCTCCTGAGGATGCGTATACCACCTATCTTCCAGTGGAACCATATATTCCTTATCCTCCGGTGGAACCTTTTATCCCTTATCCCCCAGTAGGCCCCAATAGCCCTTACCTCTATCCTCCAGGCTTGAAGCCTCATTATAACGCCCCCGTAGCTAGTTCCCATGCATATTAACGTTGCCTTTACGATACTGTCATAAACACTATCTCGTTTGTCGTCGATTGTAAACAAAACGTCTTACGTTTTCGTACAATTAAAAAAAATTCTCAAATAAACACGGGTTCCCATTAACCATCAAACAACCTAAGCTAAGTCTACGACAAGTCGACTTCGACAATCTCATCTTCCCCATCCCCATCTTCCTTTTCCAGTCCAGGAACCGTCCCACCCGTCTCCAAATCCGGCGTAGGAGGCTCAATCGCTCTTCCTTTCCCTTTATCTGCATGCCTCACATCCACACTATCTTTGGCTTCATGTACCACGATGATGGGTGGAACAGGTGGAACAGGTGGAGGTGGTGAGATGGTCAGACCTGGACTCTTGTTTCCTGGACTTTTCGCTACGGGAGAGGTAGGTGGGAATTTGAACGCTTTGTTCATGGTTCCTGTTCGAGCGCGTGAGGCTGCGGAGGCTCGACGGCCTGATGGTGTCGTTGGCGAGTCTTCGTCGTCGTCCTCCTGGTCATCGGCCGTCTCCGTTTTTAGGTTTGTAGTGGATGTGGAGAGGACGGGAACGGTTGGGTCTGCCGAGTTTGGTGCTGATCCGTCCGGAACAAAGGGCGTTGGGACGCCGCCGGGTGTGCTACCCGGCGAGGATGAGGGGTTACGCGGGAGTGACTTGCCGCCTGGGTTAAACGGTGGTGGGGCCGCAGAGGATTGTCGTGTGGGAGGCGTGGTCGTCTTCGGCGCTGCTCCTCCTGCGGGGCTCGTGGCTGTGGTTGGGGTAGATGGTGGGAGGGGAACGTGTGATTGGGAGGCGCCTCGTTGGGAGATGGATTGCACGCGATTGTGTCCTTGTACGAGCGGAGGGATCGAGGCGCCGAGGTAGTACGGGGCCGTAGGGACCATTCTGTTGCATGTCAGCACATGTACACCTGTTGAATTCGGAGGTACGCACTTTTTACCATAGTAGCAGGCTAGGACCCAATCGGGCTGTACGATTGGGATACTGAGCTGCATGGCCTTTTGATACTCGACGCCGGGCTCTTCGCCCATTGTCTTTGGTCCACCGGCAGAAGAAGAAGATACGGCGGCGAGAGAGAGGGACGTGGTGCATACGAAATGGGTCGTGTCAATCTGAATCTTTTCACTCCATTTGGCGCCCATGCTTTCCAATGCGTTGATAAGTTCCTCCTTTCTCCCCGACGCGCTCTCCCCGTCACCCATATAGTTGTCCAGGATCGTCCCGAAGCAGACACTGATCCCGCTCGTGTCTTCTATAGTGTGGGTTTTGACTTTGATGACGTTGGAGGGAAAGGTGCCTGCGGTGGTTCGGAGTACGAGTTGGAATGTGTATTCGGTGGAGATTTGTAAACTGGAGAGTTTTGTGCTCGTGTTCGTCGTTGGGTTTGGGATGCTCGCTAGGCGCTGGTTGTTTCTGTAAATGTCGAGGGAGCGCAGGGTCGCAGTGGCCAATTGGAGAGAGGGCCATTCGAGCGTGACGGAAGTTTGCGTTACATGCCGTAACTAGACGAGGTCAGTCCTGGACAAGAGTAGCAGAGGGGAGGACGGACTTTGAGGATTGGCGCGGCTGGCGTATGAATGCCATACATTGTATAAATATCATTTTGTAACTTCCAAAATGTCGCTTTTTGTTGTTCTTCCTCTGTTCCGGGGGAAGTGGCATTAGCATCCGGGGACTCGATGCTCTACGCCGTACTGACCATTGATATTTCTGTGAACGTCTATGCTCACGATGGATCCTATTCCAACGCCGTCTGGTAAGAGAATCGAAGGAAACTCTATGAGATGTGCCCTCGAGCCAATTAGGATCTGGAGCGGGGCATAATGAGTGAACATAGTCGTATGGATTCAACCTCGAATACGTACTGCCATTCCGGCATCTGCGACGACCGTCAGCTAACGCCTCCACGTATGCTCGCCAAATTTAATTCACATACCCAGTTTTCCGACCGTAAACGTAAAACTGCCTCGTTCTGTCATCATTGTAGTCGCCATTACGAAGAATTATCGATATTATGAGGCGAAAATCGTGAGAGACCCGACGTCGATTGCCGAATGTGGTGCAGACCAAGCTTGGACCTCGCCCGCATCCACTTGGAGATTGGACTCTTTGCGGTGGAAGTTGGAGATAAATCTGGAATTCGTATAGAAATCTGGAGTTTAGAGTCCCAGAACTCGTCGAAAACATACCCGCAACGCATACGCCGCACCTCCTACGAGTTGAGGTTAACGAAAGTGCATCAATACGCGAAATAAATGTCCGAGAACAGATCTGGTATGCTATAGCTGTTTATTATAGCCTACGATAACATGCTTATGACGCGTTGAAGGCGTCGAATACGACAGTCCAGAAGGAGAACCATCTGAAGATGCATCCTCTGCCATTGGTCCCCTCGCAGAAAGTGAAGAAGCTGGGTCGGCACTCGATCTGAACGGCACCAATGACGATTCGACGATAAACTCGTCTGCTATTGGCCCGGTGCTCGAGACACCTGAAGCCTCCATGTCGTTGGATTCTACCACGTCCGAAGTAACGGAAAAGGCGCTCAATGGGGCGCATGACGTTCCCGAAGGAGGCAAGGACGATGAGAGCGAGGACGCGGATGAAGAGCAGAGCTCTGAAGATGACGACGACGACGAAGAAGAGGAAGAAGAAGACAGTGACGAGGAGGAAGAAGAGCCCGTTCTCAAATATTCCAAAGTTGAGGGAGCCGCGGCCGACATATTGGAAAAGGACACTGCGAGCGCGATAGCCGTCGGCCCAACTTATTTCGTGCGTATCTAGTCTGTTCATATTCACATTGAAACTAACCTGGAACAGGCAGTGGGCACCCACAATGGTCTCGTGCATCTCTTCACTCCCCGCGGTACCCTCCTCAAATCCTACCGTCCACACTCGGCATCCATCACCGACATTGTCATCTCCATCTCTCCCCCATCCACAGAAACCTCTACCACCAGCACCAACTCCAGCACCGCACCCGCCTCCGAACTCATAACCGACACGATAGCAACCACCTCCTTGGACGGGCACGCAATCCTCCACACACTACGCACAGGTTCCTCCACAGGCCACAACTTTCGCCGTCCCCTCCGCTCCATCGCGCTCTCGCCAACATACACCACCTCTTCCTCAAAAGCGTACATCACCGGTGGTCTAGCGGGTGAACTCGTCTACACCTCTCGTGCACCTTCCCTCGGCCAGTCCCTCGGACTCGGAGGACTCGAGTCCGTGTTGACCTTTGGGTTATCCGGCGGGGGCGGGAATGCGGACGGGTTGGGACCTCAGAGTCATAAGACGCTTCATTCGGGTGCTGGGCCTATTTGGAAGGTCCGGTGGAAGGCGGATTATGTTGCGTGGGCTGTGGATGCTGGTGTGCGGTTGTACTCTGTCTCGCGTAGTGAGGTCATTGCGTTTGTGGAGCGGGCAAAGGAGAGTCCGAGAGGGGATATGTGGCCTTGCGAGTTGGTGTGGTCTAGGGATGCTGGTAAAACTACCGAGGAGTTGTTGATTGGGTGGGCGGACCTCGTCAAGGTTGTGAACCTGCGCACGCAGGTGAAGAAGACGCCCGCTGGAGCTGCACCTGGAACGTCACAGAGCTCTGGAGCTGGTGCTGTCATTGGCGGTGTAGGACTCGGCGCGCTCGCGCAAGGGACTACGGCACCGCCGTTAGAAACCATTGTCGAAGTTGCAAGGGTCCTCCGATTGGACTGTATGGTCTCCGGTGTAACCTACTGGCCGTTCCTCCAAGAAGGCAGTCAAACAAAGGAGAGCGTCCCTCCTCAATCCTCAGCGGTCACCTCCATACCAGCATCAGCCACCACCGCCCCAATAACCACCGCCGAATCCAAACCGGCTCCTCAATCATCAAGCACCCAACCGCCTCAACGCCAACAACAACAGCAAACGGCATTCCTCCTCCTCGCATACCTCCCCACCAAACACATGCTCTCCCCCGAAAGCACCGAAGCCTCTTCACAACGGCGACAACCGTCTTTCCCACCCGAGCTACGGATCATCAACAGTAAAAACGAGGAACAGAGCAGGGATGTCCTCAGTCTCAAGGGTCATGAGCGGTGGGGGTGCGGTGATTATCGGGTCGTGGAGGCGCCGCCGCCTACAACGGTATCTCCGCCTCCTTCTGTAAAGGCTTCTGGGAAGAAGAAGGCTGCGGGTTTGCAGGAGAAGGACCATGGTGGTTGGTTGGTGCTTAGTCCTAAAGGCGTGGTTTTGGTTCGTAAAAGGGACCGAAGGGATCGCGTTATGTGGTTGGTGGAACGGGAACGGTACGAGGAGGCATTGGACGAGATGGAGAAGATGGAGCTTGAAGGAGATTTCCTGAAGAATGCCGGTGCGTAGTGTGCATTCCCGTTACTTGTATTTTCTTCTCCTTGTGTTTTTTGCGCTTGTGTCTCGTGCTTTTGCGGGTCTCACCCTGTGCGCACAGGGGATTTTGGTGTTGTGTTTTTGGCCTCTTTTTTCGCTCTGTGTGTGTAGGGGCTTTTTTTTTTTTGTTTTTCTCATTTTGTATGGGACTATGCTACGGGTGTGCCGCTCTGTGTCCCGGTTTTCTGTGTGGGGGCGCCGGGGTGTGGGGGGTGTGTATTTTCGTTTTTGCATGTGTGGGGGCTCTGTGTGTGTGTCTTTTTTTGTGTTTTTGGCCTTTTTTTTGCCAAGTTCTTGGTTCTTTTTCCCTTTTTTTCCTTTCAAACCCCTTGGTTTGGGCAGGTTGGCTTCTGGGTTCTTCTTGGCTTTTTCCTTCGGCCTTGTCCTTCGGTTCGGTTTTTTGCCCTTCTTTTTTTGCCTTTCCTTATTCTTTCTTGGGTTTTTGTTGGGCCATTCAAGGGTTGGCCAGGGGAGTTTTCGGTTTTTCCTTCTTTCTTCACGGCATTCCCCCACCCCCCCCTCCCGTTTTTCTTCTTGGGTTTCTTGGCGGCCTTTTAGTTTGTTCTCGCCGGTTTTTCTTGGTCTTGCTCCGTGTTTTCCGGTTCCTTTAAGACCGGCCACCCGGGAAAGGCCTTTCCTTCTTTCTTCGGCTTCGGCGGCCCCATTTTTTTCCACTTTTTCGGGGCCATTATTTTTTTCCCGGTGTTCCAGGCTCGGGGTTTCTTGTTTTTGGATTTGGTTCGGGACTTATTGGCCCACGGGGTTCCCTTCCAAGGTCGGGGGCCCAGGCCGGATTTGGTCCTTTCCCGGGTACGGTCCTTCGGGGTTCGTTGGCCTTTTGCGGTTGCGGCGGGGGGGTTTTTTTCTGTTTTGGGGGGGGTTTTTTCGGCGGCATTCCCACGGAGGTTGTTGGGGGGCCTTGGCAGGCCTTTGTTGGGGGCACCTTTTGGGCAGTTCCACCAAGGCGGCCTTGTTTTGGGGGTTACCGGCCCTTGTTTTTGGCCTTCGGGGCCGGTTACTGCTTCTCGGGTTGCCGGCGGCAAGGCCGGGGGGGAGGTTTTCCCTTTGTTTTTCCAAACTTGGCCTTCCTTCCTGTTCCAAAGGTTGTTTTTTCACTTTGAGGTCGGGCGTTCTTTCTTTTCCTTTTTTTTGGTTGTTTTTTTGGAGAGGGTCCTGGATTTGGGGGCCTTTTTTTTGGGGGGGCGGTTGGGGTTTTTTGCGGGTTTTGGGCTTGTTGGGTTTTTTGTTTTCTTTCAGGGTGTTCGAATTTTGCAATTTGCCTTCGGGTTGGAAAGGTTGGTTAAGGTTGGGTTCTTTTTGGGTTTTCTTACTAGTTTTTTTGAGGTTTTCCAGGTTTTGGGGGGAAAGGGCCTTGTTGCGGGAATTGTTTTGGCTTGGAGTTGGGTTGGGGGCTATTAGGGTGGTTTTTTCTTTGTTTTTGGCCGTTTTTGTTGCGTTGACTGGGTTAGGTTTTCCTCTTTTGGTTCTTTCCCGTTTTCTTTACGCTTCTAAGGGCCTTGGCTTTGGGGAGGGAAGGGAAGGCGGCGGCCTTTTGGGGGGCTTTTTTCGGTTCTTGGGGGCCAGGCCCACCTTTTTTCAAGGGTTTGTTGGAAACGTTCGGCCCGGGGTTGGTCCGATTCGGCTTCTTCGGCGGATTTGGGACTGGCTTGGGGTTTCGGGGTTTAAGGGGTTGGTTTTTCAGGTTTTTGCAGGCTTTCACTTTGCGGCGTGTTTTGTTGGAGGGTTTTGGGCGGTTTTTCACCGGGGCTTTTCCGGCTTTTTGGGCCAAGTTTCACGTTGTTCAGTTGGGGGGTTTCCCGGGAACGGTTCTTTTTTTCCTTTTTTTGGTTGTTTTGTTGTTTGTTTATGGGCCTTTTTCCATTTTCAGCGGCATTACCGTGTCCCATATGCCAGCGGCCGATTCAGCAAGCGCATCAAGATCTGATTTTGGTGTTTTTGTGTGGGCACATGGTTCATGCCCATTGTACGAGCGGAGGGGATGGGCTGCCGAAGCAACTGGAGAGTTCACTTGTAAACACTGGGCTGACAGCTGGACGTGACCTTGGAGCCAAGATTGCCTAGTGAGTCGGCTCCTTCGAATCGCTTGCTCAAATTCTTATTTGTCCTACTAGCGCTGAGATGGTTAAGCGTCGGCTCGATCAAGGTTGTCCTGTCCATCAGAGGCTCGAGCAAGGAGACTCGAGCACTGTACCTCCTCCCCACTTTGTTTCTCATCATTCGCATACGCGACCCAATCACGGCTAATTATTGTTCGCTTACGCTTCTAGTCGGTTTATAGTGTTTTGATACGTAGGCATTTTGTATGCTATTATCGGAGGAATATCACCATGCGCTTCATGAGAAAGGTCTTCCTAATCCACTATGATTGGTCACGCGAACCATCGCGAACCAAGCCTCTTATCCAGTGAGAATGTCGACACCGTCCTCCGTGATCAAGACAGTATGTTCAAAAACTGCGCCTCGTGCCCCGTTATCCGTCGAGGCTGTCCAGCCATCATTCCAAAGCCATATTGACGTTTCATCCTCGCGCGACGTTTGAAGAATGATAGGCTACGGGCGAGTATTAGACATCACAGTACCCCTTTTTCTGAACCAGCAAGGGAACTCACCTCGATAGTAAAACAATCTCCAGGCACCATGACTTCTGGCTCCTCATTTTCTGTACGTGACGTTGGAGAGAAGTCTGATGATGATGGTCAATACTTACTGGTATGAATGATCCATGGCCGCATATGAAACTTGCTTCCAATCCCGTGACCAGTAAACGCAGAGCAAATGGGATAGACAACGTCATCACATTGAGGCCGAGTGTTATAAGATCCAGTAGATTCCGGCTTCGTCGAGCCATGTATGAAAGAATGTATAGCGTGGCCGATTGCTCGAAATGGTTTCCCTGGGCCGCAAGCCGCAATTCCTACGCGCAATGCCTCTTGACTCGTCTTTAGCAGATGCGCCCCCTTTCTGTCCTAGTTTAATCGTTATCAAAAGGTGTTCTACCCGCTCGCGCTTCCAGAGCATCAGTCGGAGTAGGACTTGACTTACGACATTCCCAATAGCAAATGTCCGTGATGTATCGCCGTGAAAGGCATCAAGATATACTGTGATGTCAATGTTCATGATGTCGCCATCCTCGAGTCGCCGACTACTAGATGAGCCAACGTCATTTCTCCCCTCAATGAAGAACTGGAGACGCAGAAGATGAGGGTCTACGTTACTGTGGAGCAAGAAACACGCACGCTCACCTATCAGGAATCCCATGGGAAATGATGTTGTTGACCTATGGATTTCATTATACTCGGCGAATGAGAGATACGGGAAGAGTCGAGGCACGTACGCTTGTACATATTGATTTTGGAAACCCTTCATACTTCAGTGGTGAAGGATACGCGTTGTTTGAAGTAATAAATCGATGTACCGCATTGTCGATTTGCTCTGGAGTGACACCTGGCTGTTCACAGGTCAGGCCCAAACGACCTTTGGTCGGTATTGAAATAAAAGATGCCTCACCTTGACAAGGTAACCAGCATAATTCAAGGTATCTTTGGCAAGTTTACACGCTCGTCGCATGCGCAGTTCCTCGTCGCTCCCGAGCTTGAGACGGCTTGTTGCGTTCTTTATAGGTGTTGAAAGTGTCTCCTTTGGAAGAATTGAATGATCCGTACTCGGTTGAGCGTATCGCGGTCGTCTAATATGTGTTGGAACATCGTTGAGTTTGAAGTGCGCGACCCCAGAAGGCGCATTTTCTGGAGGTAAAACTATCTGGTAGTCACCGTAATCGAATATTGAGTCGGAATCGGACTCTGTAGAGTATTTGCGAGAGAATGTGGTGGAACACTGGCGTTCGGTTTTTGAAGAAAGCGTTCGTTTAGCATGCTGTGATGCTTTTGTGAGAGAGTTTAAATTAAGAACAACGCGAGAGCTCAGTGTTCGGTTCATATATACCCGCGACTCGATTGCGGGGTATGGTGGTGGAGGGCAAGTAAGAACCAGGAAAGATCGGGTTCACAATGGAGACCAAAATGGGCAGTAGGATATGGATTATAGTTTAGCTGCAATGGAGGAGGCGACGGAGCTCGTATAGCTTACTCTCCACCATGGCCGACTGTTTCCAGCTACTTCCTCAGTGGGCCAAAGACAAGCTTGTGCCAGAACCTGGCCGCAAAGAATGGATGCAGTGCTACAATTGTCGCGTATACAAGGACATTGCGGCGCTGAAGAAATGCGGTGGATGCTCAGAATACCGTCAGCCACCAATTTACTATTGCGTAGGAGACTTTTACTACTACTTACATGAACTCGAATTAATCTATCTTCCCCAAATCAGGGCAAGCAGTGCCAAAAGGCTCATTGGCCCAGCCATAAGGCAGACTGTAAAATTATACAAGAGAGGGGGCATTCATATCCTGATGATCCGCATAAATTGCATTTGGCAATGCTGATTCATCGCTGGCAAGTTACTAACGGCGAACTGCTTGTAAGTAATCTCATAAGGGCCAACTACTCTTCTGAAGAGATGCGCAAGGTTTGGATTATAGGACAAGCATTTTATTGCAACCCATCTATGGATCCAACGAAAGTACTCTTGGAGATGGAGTTAGATCGTACAAGTTTCCAGCTCATCTCCTTCCGATTTGTTGCCAAACTTGATTCCGAGTACATTGGGTTCTTTTCTCAGAGCCACTTTGATCGTCTTCATGGAAAAGAGTACCATTGGTTCTGTCTCACAATAAATGACAGGACCGCTGGTCCTGGGAATTCGGCCTGTATTATCCTGCCCAAACTATACACTGCTCGTGAACTGGCAACCATTGCCAATGACAGGGAAGGCCCATTCTTGGAGTGGCCATGGATTCCTGCACACCTCACTCGTGTCGTAGAAAACAGCAAGCTGATTATGGGGAAGAAATGGAACCTGCTTATGACCGCGACCTACCTGCAACGTATCAATCCCAGGAGTTCTCTTGATAGGTTTCGAGCACCGGAGCTGCAACTTGCAGTACCCTTTTTCCCCAAGGACATGGACGTATGGTATCAAAAGCTCAATGATCCGTTCATTTGGGGCATTTTGGTGAAAGCTGGTCATGTGAAGAAGGTACTCGATGCAAACGAGCTATCTAATGGTAATTTGCTGCGTGGGCCTCTGTAGTTTTCTTGGTCTCTTTGAGTAATCACTTTTAGAAGAACGTTTGTCAGACGTGTTGTGATACCTTCATGAGAGATTTTGGACAAACCTCGACACGAGGATTCAGTAAGTATTTCCACATATCCGCGACTTGATTGTCGAGTACGATTGCTGGGGCCAAGTAAGAACCTGAAGAGGACGATCAATTGACAAGGGAAACCAAGATAGGCACGTGTGTCTACATAGCGGTTTGTATGAAGTAGAGACAAAATAAAGTAGCCTATCATTGCAACCCATCTGCAATCTGACAATGGCGTAAAAAGTAACTCATATATCAAAGCCACCCTCCTTCTCCTATTACATTATCACGGGGAAAGAACATGTGACGGGAGGTTGTCGTGTCGCTTAGACTCGACCATGACCGACTTGTTCGAGGACCTTCCAGATAACGTCAGGAAACGAATCTCAGATAATCCAAATCATAGAGAGTGGAGACATTGCGCAAATTGCCACATATATCACGGAAAGAGCATAAAATTGAGAATCTGCTCAGGATGCGTAGGAACGGGAAGTGGGGCAATATACTATTGTGTACGTTTTCAATAGATCTCAATTCTAGAGCTCATTTAGGAACAGAGGTATCGATGCCAGAGTGAACATTGGCCATATCATCGTAAAGCTTGCTTAGGCCGTTTGGCTCGTACGAATAAGGCTACGAGAATTCTTTCCCGATGGCTTTTGATTCATTACAAGATTTTGGTGTGTAATACGCCATTTTCCGACTCCAATATCTTCTGACGTATTTTTTACCCTCAGGTGTGGTGTCTCGAACAAATCTACCACTATAATGCGGCAGCTGATCCCTGCAACACCTTTATATGTTTCCATATCAACGGAGATACGATGGAGCTATATCGAGTCTGCATTCAATCGAAAAAGGGCCACTACCTCTTTCCTAATTTCGACTCGAATCCTACACCTCCTACCACGCAACACTACTTGGTAGAGCTCGATAAATGTTCTATTCACGAAGGCACCTGGGAACTCTCCACTTTTCACTCGGAAGTTCTTGCGCGTCCCCAATTAAGGAAGAAGATTCCTGGTTACCCCAATTGGCTTTACATAGCAGCCACGGTCGTTTCTTCACCTCAGCTCAGCTTGAGTGCTGCGAACAGAAAGCTTATTTTCTTGCGCGAAGCTATCAGAAGACATACCGCAAAGGGTACTCTCAAATTGGAGAAAAAGTTCTTGACTCCTCTGCTTACAGGATGCATCGAGTTGCCTACAAGTGACATGTCGAGCTGGTATGCGAATTTTAATACTTTTGACCTGTGGCAGCCCTTTCGCGAGTCTGAAAGGCTCGTCACCGCAATGCTAGATGAATGCTGTCCCTTGACCCACGAAGGCGATGAGCATTAATGATTACAAGATCTTGCTACTTTGTAATATAGAAGAATAAATCGTTGAACCCTTTTAACCTTTACATTGATACACCCAACCACGGGTCCTTGCAACGAGGGGTGATATTTCTAGCGGGGCTGGTCCAGATTGATTCGTATTCCAGTGAATCTTTAGATAAAGCACGTAACGCAAAGCCGTTGCTAGATCGGGCTCCCTAAGAATGGAGCTTTATTTGCCTAACGCAACCTCCTCTAAATTTGACCATGATCGACCCGTTCTACAACCTTCCAGAGCGCATCAACAGTCCATTTTTGGAGTCCTGGTAATTGTGAACGTGAAAAAATGCAACAATCACAGTACATACTACGGAAAGTGCGTGAAACTGAGAACTTGCTCTGGGTGCATAGAGGTGGAATAAGTAGCTTATACGTATGTTGGCAACTTGGTTGTGGAGTATGATAGTTAGAAAGAATCGAATGGTTAGTACTCAGTTGAAAGCATTTCGGTCGGTGGTATATGTTGGAACATCTTCAAGTTTGTAGTGCGCGACCCTAGAAGACACGTTTTCTGAGAGTCGGGCTATCTTTTGGTCTCAAGAATCGAATAGTGGGTTCGATTGAGCGGTCTTAGAGTGTTTGCGAGTGGCCGAGACGGTCAACTGGCATTCAATGTTAGGAGAAAACGTTTGTTGAGCATTTTGTCACGCTTTTATGAGAGAATTTAGATAGGAAAAAACGCGGAAGCTCGGGGTTCGGTTCATATATACCCGCGACTCGATTGCGGGATATGGTGGAGGAGGGCAAGCAAGAACCAGGAAGGGTCGAATTAGCAATGGAGACAAAGATAGGCAACAGAATATGAATTATAGTTTCGCTGCAATAGAGGGGGATGACGGAGCTCGTATAGCTTACTCTCCACCATAGCCGACTGTTTCCAGCTACTTCCTCAGTGGGCCAAAGACCAGCTTGCGCCAGACCCTGGGCGCAAAGAATGGATGGAGTGTTACAATTGTCATGCATATAAGGACGTCGCGACGTTGAAGAAATGTGGCGGATGCTCAGAATACCGCCATTCGCCAGTTTATTATTGCATAGGAGACTTTCACTACTACAAGTCTACAACGTGAATTTGAGCTAATTTACCCTCCATAAACCAGGGAAAGAAGTGTCAAAAAGCTGATTGGCCCGATCATAAGGCAGACTGCAAAATTATGAAAGAGAGGGACCAAATTGCGGAACGACTTCGTGATAACCCTCATAAATCGCGCTTGTTGGTGCTTTTACACCGCTGGCAACTTACTAACGTCCAAATACTTGTAAGTAATTCCGTCAGGGTTAGCTACTCTTCTCACAAGGATTGCAAGTTCTGGACTATAGGACAGGCATTTCATTGCAACCCATCTATGGATCCAGCAAAAGTACTCGCAGAGATAAGGCTAGATCCTGGATGCTTCCAGATCACCTCGTTCCGATTTGTTTCCAAAGTCGATCCCGATTACACTGGATTCTTTTCTGAGAGCCACTTCAATCATCTTCATGGAAAAGAGTACCATTGGTTTGTCTCATGATCAATGAAACGAGCGTTGGTCCTCGGGAATCGGCTCGTGTTATCTTACCCAAGCTGTTCACTGCTCACGAAAAGGCTTCCATTGCCAATGACAAAGAAGGCCCATTCGTGGAATGGCCGTGGATTGCTGCGCATCTCACTCGCGTTGAAGAGAAAAACAAGTTGATTGTGGGTAGGAAATGGAACCTCCTTACGGCTGCTACCTATCTGCAACGTATCAATCCCAGGAGTTCTCTCGATAGGTTTCGAGCACCGGAGCTGCAGCTTGGAGTACCATTCTTCCCCAAGAACATGGACTTATGGTATCAGAAGCTCAGAGATCCATTCATTTGGGACATCTTATTGAAGAGTGGTCATATAAAGCAGGTACTAGATTCAGATGAGGGATACGACGGTAGTTTGGCGGTTGGGCCTCTGTAGTTTTCTTGGTCTCTTTGAGTAATCACTTTGAAGAGAACGTCCTTTGAACGTATTATATCACCCTCATGAGAGCCCTTAGAGGATTCTCAACTGGAGGAGTCAGTAAGGGATTCTGTATATCCGTGCGGAGTACGATAATTGGGGCCAAGTAAGTCCATTGAGTTGACGAGGGAAACCAAGATAGATAAATATGTCTACATGGTGGTTTATATGTAGTAGAAATAACCAATGCGGGTACTCTAGCTTCTCAAGGGAGTATTGGCAAGAGCATCGTTGCAATCATCTGTGATATGATAACGGCGTAAAAACTAAATTGCGTATTAATATTATCCTCGCTCTCTTATTACATCACAACTCTGGGAAAGAACATGTGACAGGGGATTCTCGTGGTGCTTAGACCCGACCATGGCTGACCTGTTCGAAGACCTTCCCGATAGCGCCAATTACCGACTTTCGGAGAGCCCAAATCATAAAGAATGGCGGAATTGCGCAAACTGCCACATCTATCACGGAAAGAGCATAAAACTGAGAATTTGCTCCGGATGTGTAGGAACGGGTAGCGGGGCAGTTTACTATTGTGTACGTCCTCCAACACATCTGAATTCTAGCACTTATTTAAGAGCAGCGTGAGCAATGTCAAAGGGAGCATTGGCCCTATCATCGCCACGCTTGCTTGAGTGGTTCGGCCCGTACGAATAAAGGAATGAGGATTCTCTCTCGATGGCTTTCGATTCATTACAAAATCTTGGTCTGTGTTACGCTTTAATCCGACTTTAATGTCTTCTAACGTGTCTGCTACTTTCAGGTCTGGTGCCTCGAACAAATTTATCACTACAATCCTACAGCTGATCCTTGCGATACTTTTGTGTGTTTCCACATCAACGGAGAGACGATGAATATGTATCGAGTATGCATTCAACCGAAGAAGGGCCATGTCCTCTTTCCCAATTTCGAGTTGAACCCCACCCCTCCTACTACGCAACACTATCTAGTCGAGCTCGACAAATGTTCTACGCATGGAGGCACATACGAGCTCTGTACCTTCAACTCAAATGTTCTCGCCTCTCCTCGATTAAGGAAGAAGATTACTGGTACCCCCAATTGGCATTATATTGCAGCTACAGTCCTCTCCGAATGGCAGCCAAGTTTATATGCTGCCGATAAGAAGCTTATTTTTTTGCGTGAAGCTATCAAAAGGCATGTCGAAAACGGCACCCTCAAATTGGAGCAAAAGTTCTCGGCCCCCCCGCTCACGGCATTCATCGAGTTTCCTACAAGCAAATTGAGCGGCTGGTATGCGATTTTTGACACAGTTGACTTGTGGCAGTTCTTCCGAAAGTCTAAATGGCTCGTCAATACTTTGTTGGACGAATGCTGTCCACTAACTCATGAGAGCGATGTGGATTGATGTGCAAATATTTGTTTACTTCGTAAAATAGAAGATAAAAGCGTCGACTTCTCCTGATGTCCATGTGGATGAACTAAGTCGCAGACCGTCGTTGCATTGACCTTTCTGACGGAAGTAGTCCAGATCCACACCCTCATTCTGGTAGATCTTTGAATAAAGCACGTAACATAACACCGTTGCCGTTTCAGCTTAAGAATGGCGCCCAGGTGGCGCAGCTCGTCAAACTCGACCATGACCGACTTGTTTGAAAACCTTCCAGAGAACATCAAGCGTCGGATTTCGGAGGGCCCTGATCATAAAGAATGGAAGAAATGTAGCAATTGCGGCATATACTATGGAAAGAGCGTGAAGCTGAGAGTTTGCTCTGGATGCGTAGGAACGGGTGGCGGAGCAGTTTACTACTGCGTATGTTCACCATTCGCTTTTAATTTCAATACTGAATTTAATAACAGAATGAGCAATGTCAAACGGAACATTGGCCCTATCATCGCAAGGCTTGCTTGGGTGGTTCGCTTCAAACAAACAGGGCAACGAAAATCCTCTCTCGCTGGCTTACGACGCATGACAAAGTTTTGGTTTATATTCAGTCTTTATTCGACTTCAGATCCTTCTGACGCTATTGTTTCCTTCAGTTCTGGTGCCTCGGGCAGATCTACCATTATAATCCGGCAATTGATCCTTATAAGAACTTTGTGTGTTTTTATCTCAGCGGAGATACGATGCAACTGTACAAAATCTGCGTTCAACCGATAAGGGGCCATTATCTCTTCCCTAATTTCAAACCAAGCCTTGGCCCTCTCGCCACATGCTACTGTCTGGTCGACCTCGACGAGTCTTCTACTCATAGACATAGAGGCACACAAACTCTTTGCACTTTCTACTCGAAGGTTCTTGCATCCCCTCAACTGAGAGAACAAGTTGTGGGAATACACAATTGGCATTTCGTTGCAGCTAGCATCCTCTCTCCATCTCAGCTTAGCTTGAATGCCGCAAATACAAAGTTAGCCCTCTTACACGAAGCAATCAGAAGACACACCGCAAAGGGCACTCTCAGATTGGAGGAAAAGTTCTTGGCTCCTTCCGTTACTATGTCCGTCGAGCTTCCAAAAAGCGACTTACATGAATGGTACGCTATGTTGGACTCTATTGACCTGTGGAAGTCCTTCAGAGAGCCGGATCGCATCGTTAATGATGTATATGTATTGGACGAACCTTGCCCATTGGCTCAAGAGATCCGCAACTTTTACCCATAAGATCTTGCTGTCTTGTATTCTAGAAGATAGAATAATTAAATTCCCTTGATATCTACGTTTCTAAGCAGACAAAACCGCATACCGTCGTTGCATGGCTAGAAAAACTGTCTGACGGAATGGTCCAAACTCATCTACATCTCCGTAAATCTTTGCATAATACACAGAGTAGAAATTGATTGTGATTCTCGGCTCCATATAATAAGCATGGGGGCTCTGGTTGTCCGGCGAGGCCTCGTCTGAACTCAACCATGACCGACCTCTTCGAAAGCCTTCCGGACAACTTCAAGCGACAACTTTCGGAGAGTCCAAATCATAAAGAATGGAAAAAATGCAGTAATTGTCGAGTATATTACGGAAAGGGCGTAAAATTGAGAGCCTGCTCTGGATGTGCAGGAACAAACGGTAGGGAAATATACTATTGCGTACGTTCATCGCCATGTCTCGTTCACAGTACTTATTTTAGAGCAGAATAAACAATGCCAAATGGAAAATTGGCTCATTCATCGTGACTCTTGCTTGGGTGTTAGGATCCCTACGGATGCGGCAAGCCAAACTCTTTATCGTTGGCTGGAAAATAATGACAAAGTTTTGGTTCGCATCCAACTTTTACCCAACTTTAGCGTCCTCTCACACGATTGCCACTTTTAGGTCTGGGGCCTCGGGCAGATCTACCACTTTAATCCAGCAGTCGATCCTGGCAAGAACCTTGTATCATTTCATGTCAATGGAGATACGATGCAACTCCACGAAATCCGTATTCAACCGAGAGCGGGGAATTATCTCTTCCCCAAATTCGAGTCAATCCCCGGATCACCCGACATATGCTGTTATGTGGTCCAGTTGGACAATTGTCTCCCTCACAGACGCACTTACACACTCTGCAGTGTCCTCCTGCCGGTTCTCTTGTCGCCTCAATCAAGGCAGCAGATAGTAGGCGTACCTAATTGGCATTATATAGTAGCCACAGTCCTCTTTCCGTCGCAGACCAGCTTGAGTGCTGCAAACAAAAAGCTCATCCTCTTGCGCGAAGCAATCAGAAGACACGCTTCAAAGGGCAGCTTCGAATTGGGGGAAAGGTTCTCCGCGCCCCCTCTCACAGCCTCCATCCACCTTTCTACAAGTGATATGCATGACTGGCACGCCAAATTCAATGCTGTTGAACTATGGCGACCCCTCCGAGAATTTGAAAGCGTCGCCGATGTTCTGGTAGATAAGTACTGCCCCTTGACTTACGATATCAGCACGCTTTAGTGTCTACAATACCTTGCTACCTGTATTCTAGAAGATACAATCGTCGACTTGCTCCTACGATTCTCCCAGTCATGGTGTGAGGGCTTCTCGGTAATTATTGAGTGCTGATTTATTGGATACCGTAATAGCTGTCACAATTACGAGTCCCTGTCAGATACCAGTAGGAAGCACTGGCTGACTTGCCTGTCTGCTGCGACCGACGACCCCGTAATGACGCAGCTCAACTAACGAAAATTTACGGCAATATATTTAAAGATGGATGTCAATGTGGTAAGTCACGGATAACTGGCTCGGTGTTCAAATCGTTGCGCTTGGCATGTAAAAGCCGAGCTTCCTTCAGAGTCACGGACCCTCTGCGCCTCACTTTTGGAGTCTGCTTCATCCATGATGTTTTCACAGCCGATATCTCTTTCCAGCTGAATGTCTGTGTCATTGTGTTCCCTGGTAAGACAACGTCCTACATATGGCCTGGCCCTGACAACTTTTTCTAGTATCACATGGCGCGTATATAGGAGCCACACCTGAAACTAGTGCATTGATTCGAACTGATGTACTTCCAAACACCCTAATAATTCCGTTGTAGGGTTCGTTAATTGGAGGGCAAGGAACCAGGAGTCGGTGGTGGCCTAACAAGTGCAGAAACGACCTCACCTTATGACTTGGAAATGCGCTATTCGACAAAATATGGTTCCATTTCACTGTAATAACTGGAGTTACTCGACTCGGGAAGAATACCTCTTGCCTTTTCGCAAATGTGCCCTGACGACTATCGTCGGACACGAACTCAAGAGCGTCGAAATCACGAGGAACTGTCAAATCAAGCCTGCCATCGAAGTTCCACCAAGTAAACACCAGCCGCTGGATTGGGGAACTCAATCCGTATGCTCAAAATCACGAGTGCGCGCGCTAGATTAGGGGGAAACAAATCAGTTTTAGAAGGTATTGCGAATATATGAGTCCTAATAGGGTGTTGTTTAGTGTCTTCAATCTCGACTGCTGGTTCCACAACTGACAGGTCGGGCTGCAAGATCCGGACCGTTTGCCCAGAACACGGTCGATAGAGTTTAACATGGACGTGTCGACCCCAAAATCACGTTCGTCAGGTGCACCAAAAGGGGGGGTTTATATGTCAGGGGTAATTACCCCTAGTATAGTCTCAACCGCCGGGACCGTTCGCCCCACATTTTTCGGTATCATCATGGCCCCGCATACTTCGTCTTCAGGTGGTGGCGGATGGGTCATCTCTTCTGCGAGGGCGATAAGCGCCGGCTACTCCCGGCCCGACCCGACCTCGGGGTGGCTTCGTCAACTCTTCCCCCCTCTCCGTTGGAGATTCCTTTTCCCACATCACAATTCGGTCTCGATTCTCCATATGGTGGCAGAACCTTGTCCAGAGCCGGCGGTGCTGGAAGAATCACGGGAAACTCTCCAATTTGTGGCCCCAACCGAAATTGGCTAAATCGATTTGACTTTACCAATCCACACTGAAAAAGCAGCTGTATTAATGGGGCTCTCATCACGAGTCCCAAAGCCATCCCCGCTTCTGGCTTCCCCGCACTACGTCACCCCACTGGGTCTTTTGCTCCTTGACTCTTCCCCATACTTTCATCTTTACGAAACGAAAAAGAGAATCCATGGCTTCCAATCCCGACAAGTTTCCCACGGAGGATAAGCCCATCGTCACAATGGACGAAAAGCAACGCCACTCACACGATCACTCGTCCGACCCAGAGGCTGCCACCACTGGTGACCAGTGGCGACACGGTGTAGACGCGGCACATGAGAAGCGTGTTCTCAGAAAGCTCGACATCCACTTGCTTCCATTTGTCTCCCTCTTATACCTGTTGTCCTTCCTGTGAGTAGGCTGGGATAGTTGGACGAAGTACTATACTGACTAATCTTGTAGCGATCGATCGAATATCGGTAATGCCCGTGTCGCTGGATTGGCCAACGACCTCCAGCTTGTCGGTCTGCAGTACAACATCGCCGCAGCCGTCTTCTTCATTCTCTATTGCGCTTCGGAAATCCCAAGGTGAGTACACGTCAAGGTCCTTGTTATTTTACTCAATTATGACATCCTTTCAGTAACATTGCCCTCAAGCTACTCCGCCCGTCCGTATGGAGTACGTTAATCATCCGGGCGCCGATCCCCGTACTTACCTTTTCTATCAGTTCCTTCGATCATGGTTGCATGGGGTATTGTTATGACACTGATGTCTCTCGTCAAGAGCTTTGAGGGGCTCGTTGTGTATGTGTCCTTTCCTCCCTTCGTCCGTTTACTTAAAAGACGTATCCAATAGTGCTCGCATATTCCTGGGCCTCACCGAGGGTGGTCTCTTCCCTGGAGTCACCTTCTATCTATCGATGTGGTACAAGCGTTCCGAGCAATCCCGTCGTGTAGCCATCTTCTTCTCGGCCGCCACTGTTGCTGGCGCTTTTGGAGGTATCCTAGCGTTCGGAATTGAAAAGTTGGATGGAACAGCAGGTCTTAATGGCTGGGCTTGGATTGTGAGCATGCTCAAATTTACCCTCTTGACCTGTCTCAATCGTCGATAGTTCCTTATTGAAGGCTTGGTCACGGTGGTCATTGCTTTTATTGCCTACTGGTATATGTACGACGTGAGTGCTTCCGGTCCGTGACAGCTCGAGTCA
This sequence comes from Serendipita vermifera MAFF 305830, assembly GCA_000827415.1. Classification (NCBI taxonomy): domain Eukaryota; kingdom Fungi; phylum Basidiomycota; class Agaricomycetes; order Sebacinales; family Serendipitaceae; genus Serendipita; species Serendipita vermifera. The sequence continues at coordinate 246,235 of KN824303.1, read as the reverse complement.
TTGACTCTCTTCCTAGTATCCCAGTACCGCCAAATTTCTCACGGCGGACGAGAGGGAATTCGTTGTCGAGCGCCTTAAGCGTGATTCTACCGACCTTGCCACGCATTACGACAAGAAATTCGTCTTTCAGGCGCTGACGGATTGGAAGTGCTGGCTTCAAGTGTGCGTTTACATCGGTGTCCTGATCCCAGTATACGCATTTTCGCTCTTCATCCCCACGGTAGGTATCTATTCTTCCGGTACCAAATGCATTCATACTTACCCAATATCAGATTATCAACGAGCTCGGATACTCCGCTGCTAATGCTCAGCTACTCTCCACTCCTCCCTATGTTGCCGGTTGCTTCTTCACCGTCCTGATCGGTATCATGTCCGATAACATGAAACTCCGGGGACCTTTCGTCGTTTTGTGCGCTTCAGTCGCCATTGCTGGGTACGCTATCCTGTACGCAACGCCGGCTGGTCATCCAGGCACCGCATACGCCGGAACTGTCATCGCAGCTTGCGGCGTTTTTCCCAGCATCGCCGTTGTGCTCGCCTGGGCCGGTGGAAGCGCAGGAGGAGATGTGAAGAGGGGTACTGCCATCGCTATGACCATTGGAATTGCCAATCTCGGAGGGTGAGTATTATGCCGTATATCATTGCGACGATTCCGTCTGACGAACTTTCTTTAGTATATGCTCTTCTTTCATCTATCGTACCCAAGACGCCCCTGCTTTCCACATCGGACACGGAACCGTCATTGGCTCTTTGCTTCTCTCGTTAGTATCCTCTCTTTTTTTCACTCAACACCGTCTTATTCCCCTTCTCAATAGCATCGTGTCGTCTTGCATTGCCATGTTCACGTACCATCGTCTCAATAAGCAAAAGGAGGAGCAGTGCAGGAGGGAGGGAATTGACCACTCCCATGCCCCGCGCTTCCGTGAGATGGGAGATGCTAGCCCTCTCTTCCGGTATGTACTATTCACGCTACGGGACCATGCTTGTTCATTGACGTTGTCTTCCAGATACACCATCTGATCGGATCCCAGTAGAGCGCTCCTTCGTCGAGGACGATGCTAAGTCACGTATATGATGTTGGAGCAGGGTTCGGTACATGTAAAAGGAAAAAGTGAATAATGGATGTGTACACTATTACAAAAAAAAATGCTACGAAATGAATGAGTCTCCAAACTATCTACCTTTCCTAAAAGACCGGATTTCGACAACGAAAACACCTTTTATTAGAAATTTCGGAGCCGACGATCAAGGGGCAAGCGGCGTCTAGGTTGACTAATCTTGGACCTCACCTCCAATGACCACACCTAGACCATCTTCCGCTCTGACGACACGAAGCACGTCGAGTACCACCAACACGTCTCTGAATAATCAGAATATTCTCACGGAAGAAGAATATACGGCGGGGCTCGAAAAAATCATCGCTCGCGACTTTTTCCCCACTCTCAATCATCTCCAAGCGACAAACGAATATCTCTCTGCACTTGAAAGTGATGATGCTGCTAGAATACACTCTAGTGTGCGAACTCTGAGAGATCTGGGGCCAACACCGGTTGTTCGGCGTGGCCTAGATACACCATTGCGGACACCTGTTCGCACTTCGGCACAATTAGGGAAACGAAAGAGAGATCCGTTGGAGGAGATGGGACTCGACGATTTCCAGGCTCGTTTTACCAGCGAGGATAACGCGTCCTTTACGGAAATTTTAGACGAGGAAAACGAAAAGAGGAAGGAGCGATACAAATGGGCGTGGGAGGCGCAGGAAAAGGCTGGTAACAAACAGAAATTAATGGAAGAAGGGAGAAAACGAATGTTATTGGAAGGCGGCGGTGAAAGTGACGATAGGGGGATTGGCGTTCGACCCGGTGTGAGGGGTAGGATCGAGATAGTGAAGCCTGATGTGCTCCTCATAACGGGTGGGAAACCAACGGAGTCCGATGATGTGACCGGAGAGACAACGCAAGCCGACGATAACGCTATGGTCCTTGCCGAAAGTGGGTCCACAGAAGACAAGGATGTCATGGCTCCAACAAAGGATACCCGAAGTCCATTTGTCTCCACTTGGAAGTTCAAGGTAAGCGAATCATCAACCATACTCTGTTGACCTATCTCACATTCCAAAGACACGCAACGGCTTGATGTTCGGGCCCGATGCCGACTCTTCACCTTATCATGATCAACCGTCGTCCACTCTATCCATTAATAACCCGGAAGACGGCATCCGCCAGCCAAAATCCATTACGCACGCTGCTACACGCCTCCCATCCCCTCCTCCAGATGGCTCATCATCGGATCCATCTCTTTTGGTCCCTCCAAGTCCGACCCGAAGTCGCATTGACGCAGCTATTGCCGGAGTTCCGTATCGTCCATCCGGAGAGGAAGGCGGAGAGGACGGCGCCAAAGGTCCTAACGGCTACAACTACGTCCCTACCGTCCCTTCTCCGTCTCCTTCTACCCTCGGACCTATCGCGATGAAGGAGTTGATGACCATGGGTACCCTCCTCGCCACACCTCGGCTCCTGTCATCAACCCGAAACGGAGACGAACCGACCATGGACGTCGAAGCTAGTCCTTTCCGAATATCAGAGCCTTCTCGACGTGAAATGACTGGTCTCAAGCTAAGCGCCAAAGCGGGGAGATCTATCCGCGAGAAGGCCGCAATGATGGCGGGAACACCAAAGGGAAGATCACGCGGTGATATGGCGCCTCCATCTGCTACTCCGAGAAGAGATGGAAGCGAGCTTACTCCTGCCGCCAGGGCGTTACTTGCACGCTCTACTGGAGGCAAGACACCAATCGGCAACGGCGCCGGTGGCCTGCTTAGTGCGAGAGAAAAGTCTGTGATGGAGCGAGATCTGAGGAAAGTGAAGTGGACGCCGAGCCCTGTCACAAGACGATGAGGCAGTCTAGAAACCTACGAGAGGTTCCCCCAGTGAACTCATGTATAAATCCTGTATCTTGCGTTGATAATTTTATTTAAAATAATCCAATACTATATATTCATTTAATTTCAAAACAAAGGCTGGTCCGAAGCGAGGCTGCCATCAGTTTGCTGATAGACGCCACTTACAAACTTGGACTGAGACCACCATACCGCATTATCGTAAACTCCTCCTATTTCTATTTTAACACGCTTTAAACCTCCGCACGTGATGATTACGCCAAGTCTTTCTGTCAATCAGCTAATACGAGTGGACGATGACATTGAGAATGCGCTGCCCACCTTTGCCTTCGAGAATCTCCCGGTAGAAATTCGCATGAAGGTACACGATGCGTGGCGAAGTCGCCACATAAAAACATGTAAAATGTGCGGGCGAACCACCAAAGAATATCAGGTGAAAACGTGTGAAAAATGTGGATATACACGGACACACAGAGACTTTTACTGTGTAAGCACATACTCAAGCCGTTTTTTTCATCCTCTGACTATGTGGTCGTTCATAGAGTCGAGCATGTCAAAAGCGTGATTGGCCAAATCACAAATTAATGTGTAGAGAAGACAATCAGGCGGATCCCAACTTTGGACTCCCATGTACACCCGAATACAATGCGCAAAGAAGGGTGGAGCGTGCGATGTGGGGTTGGCTGGAATCATTGCGAACCATCTTTGTGAGTAGCTCACTTCTACCCCTCTCGTTTCACACAGAAGACTCATTGTTCCCGATAGGAATGGGCCACTGCACAGGCCTATCGTGTCTCTGTTGCGGGGGAACGCAAAGGGACTTGCCTCCAATTTAACGTCACCACCTCGGATCACCAAACTGCCAATACGCCGTTCTCTCTTCGTACTGTCGGAATACGGCCATTGAGGAGCAACGACTACGTTGACCGGAGGGCGGGCCCATCGGATGTGACCTACATGGTCATTTTGAACAAACGACGAACACTGACAGGAGTGGTCACCGTTGCAACGCATGGGAAGGCATTATTCGGAGACAGCACAGAGGTCCCGACGAAATTGTGGCCATGGCTCCTTGCCGAGGTTGTACACATGAAGCCAGACAATCCGGATATCGCCGAGGTTCTTTTGGGGCTTTTGGTCGGTATTACCAGTGCTTATAGCAGAGATAATCCATCAGGAACACTGTTTGATCCGTTTCGCCCTCCGAGGATAGGGGGAGAGTGGAAACTCTGTCAATTCGATGAGTGGCATTGTTTGATACGGCATGTTCTTCCTTGGTGGACACGAGAACAAAACCTTGAGGAGGAGAAACCATTGTAGAACCCGCCTATTTAGTGACTCTGGACGAGCATTCGTTCAAATGACCGATGTGATAGCATTCATGCTCTTCTTCTGTCATAATTCGACTAGATATCGCTATTAATGAGAAAAAAGGCTGAATATCCATCTCGAGAACTCATATACCGGGTGGGACCAGCAGCTGTAAGCCAGTAACCGCGTAAAACACCCTTTATAATCGTATCCAACACATGAAGCGATTATTCTGGTTAAACGAACTTCATATATCAATCATCTGGCCATTTCTTCCTCAAGGAATTAACTAAGTGTTCAAGGTGTGCATCTTCCCCTACGAGGCTCATCGATCGCAAATCGCAGAATTATCCCCCTAGAACTCGTCTACAAGTGTATTTAACTTCGCCCTGAGGAAGAAGTTTGTCCCTTCCAGCTACTATTTCAGCTTTCCCTCGTGGCTACGGAATAGCCATCTTTTGCCGCAACCATGCCAGACCTCTTCGCCCCTCTTCCTGCTAGCGCCATGTCAAAGCTCTCCGAGGTGGAGGGTTATAAAGCGTGGAGGATATGCACATCGTGTTACGTGTCTCATATTCAGATGCCACTCCGCGCCTGCTCTGGGTGTATCCGACCGGAGAATGACCCCATCTACTACTGCGTATGCTGCTACTTTATGGGTTAGAGCTGTAATCTGTGGCACTAAACAATTTTATAGAGCAGAAAATGCCAAAAGGATCACTGGAGAATCCACAAAATGGTCTGCGATCGGCAAACGGATCCAAGCCGTCGAATAAATGGCAATTATGTCATAGATGAGGTCAAAAGAACGTTGTCTCGCTGGTCAGACGTTCACTCTACTATTCTGGTGAGACGGTGATTCTTCTTTAGTCAGCCGCGCCAACTTGATTGAGACTGCCAAATAGCTGTGGTCTCTCGAGAATATTTATCATTATAATGCGCATTTAGATCCACACAAAACCACAGTTCATTTCTATCTCAAACCCAAGACCATGAGACTATGGTCTATCCTGGTACAATCTCGGGACGTGCTGATCCACAAGCCAGAAGTGCGACGCCAGCCCGGGTATTATTTTTATAGCGTCTCTATCCCATCTTATGGAAAAGGCACCCGTTTCAATCATGGCGCGACGGTGCTGCATTCAAACGTCTACAATACCTTGGACACTCCAGCATCGAGAGCACGGATTACGGGCCACCCCCAGTGGCTTTTCTTAGCAGTTAGTCTCACAGAAACGTATCAACCAAGCACAATGATAGCCAACAAAAAACTGAGTATCTTGACCCTGGCTATCGAGGGGCAATGCACCGGTGGCTGGGTCAGCTTTGGACCCGAGTTTAAGGCGCCGTCATTTGTACTTGGAGCGCTGGTTGAAATAGAAGAGGAGGCATTGAACAAGTGGTACACCAAGCTCACATCGGTCGATCTATGGGCCCCGCTACTTGGGAGTAGACATGGGGAGTCGAAGACTATCTTCTCCTCAGTACTGGATCAGATTGATGACAGCATTCGCACACATATTGCTGCACTAGATACGGCACAAGGTACGTCCTTCTTTAACGAAGCCCCTTATGTTATCACGCTGAATCAAAATGGATCAGATTCAAAGACACTAACTAGAAAGATGTCGGAGTTTTCAGGAGTTGAATGAGCGAACCGAGGATCCTACACCAGACTGCATGCACTGTATTTAGCAGCGTTACATTCGTTCAAGAAATCTGAAATCTTGATCCGTGTGTGATAGTGATGACGAATTAACATTCTTTAAAGTAGTCACCCGAATGTACATGCACTACATATACAGTGATCACAACGGACCAATGTTAGCAGTTCTTTCGTACACAGCAGTGGAAATGATCAAAATGTATGAGAAACAGGCAAATAAACCAACTCAATTAGTCCCTACAACTCGAATTTTGTGGGGCCGAATAGAAGCGAGTAACTATCAGGCTCTTCCTCTCCACACTTGAACTTGAGCCATGTCAGAGATTCGAGATTTGTTCAGCACGTTGCCTGTTTGGGCTCGTCTCAAGCTTTTTATACATCCTGGTCACAAGGACTGGAAGCAATGCAACAATTGCCATGTATACAAGGACATCGCGGCCTTGAAGGCTTGCGCTTGCTCGAAGGCCCGCATACGGACGGTCTACTATTGTGTCCGTATAATTGAATGTTACATAGATATGAGCCTTGAGCTGATAAATGTCGTAGGGCAAGGAGTGTCAAAGGGCAGATTGGCAGAATCACAAATTCGACTGCAAATTTTTCCGGGGACAAGGGAATGGGACAGAGGAATTACCGCCTAACGCAGATAAAATGACGAGACGACTTGGTAAAATGCTGGCAGAGTGGGAGTTTACCACTGCTCAAGTTGTGGCAAGTCAGTTCCATTAATGCTTAACCTGCCTTCTCAACGGACACACAGAACTGGGCTATGAGAGTTGCATACCACTATAATCCTTCCATCTGTCCGTCTCAAGTTGTTTTTGATGTTATTGTCGAGGCTCCATCTCAGCAAATTGTCGGCTTCTGCTTCACGTCCAAATCCAAGATCCACCAAACATCGGTTTTCACTCTTCCCGAGTTTAAAGAGATACAGGGCCCCGACCAGTTATGGTATCGAATTATCGTGACGTGCGAAGGGCGTGAGGGGCATGTGCAGCCCATCCATCGCGCACCACTCGAACATCTAGCAGACCTCCATGACATGAAGTTTCCTGAATGGCCGTGGATTGCATCCGAGTTGACCCGACATCCTAATAATAGCTTGTCTATTGCCAAAAAGAAGTGAGAGCTCCTCATCACCGCCGTGGAATTCCAACGCAAGGAGCACAGCAAATTTTTCTCAAATTTTGTTGCGCCAAAGATGTGCATCGACCAAAGGATGATGATCGACAGAATAGATGATTGGTATAAAGCAATGACTTCGTTTGACACGTGGGGGCTGCTTACGGCGTCTGGATACGTTGCAAAAGTCATCAATAGACAATAGGCTCCGCATTTTTTGTATGCAAACGAAAATACAGCATCTGAATTTATAACTATTCCTCTCGATCCTCTCGGTCAGAAAGAGGTCATCCGTTTTAGCTATGTACTGAGATATTTGGTGAATACTTCAACATAGCAACGTTCGCATTTCTTTGTGTGAACAGAGTTTGAATTTAGGGCAAATATAAAGAATAAACTAGTCCAGGTGTCTTTTATTACTGGAAAATACCCGTTGTGGGGCAAATTTCGGCTATGAGGCAAATATCAGGCTCTTAGCTCCATATTGCGCTTTGAGCTCAAACCATGTCAGAAGTTCCAGATTTGTTCGATAAATTGCCAGCTTGGGCTCGTCTCAAGCTTTTTGTGCATCCTGGTCATAAGGACTGGAAGCAATGCAACAATTGCCATGTATACAAGGATATTGCGGTCCTAAAGGCTTGCGCTTGCTCCAAGACTCGCATACGGCCGATTTACTATTGCGTTCGTATATCTGAATGCCACATATACACCGCTTCTTATCTAATGGATGATGCAGGGCAAGGAATGTCAAAGGGCAAACTGGCAGAGTCACAAGTTCGACTGTAAATTCTTCCGAGCACAACCTACACCAATCAAGGAAGTGATTTCTGGTAAAGATAAAGACGCGATGCGCCTTTGGAAAATGCTGGCCGAATGGGAGTTTACAAATTCTCAAGTAGTGGCAAGTTGATTCCATTGATACTCGAATTGCTCGCTCACTGGATGCATAGACCTGGTCGATGAGAGTTGCATACCACTATAACCCTTCTATTTGTCCATCTCAAGTTGTTTTCGATATTATCGTCGAAGCACCATCTCAGCAAATTGTCGGCTTCTGTTTTACCCCCAAGATCAAGGTAAATCAAGGAACATTCTTCACGCTGCCCGAGCTCAAGGAGCGACAAGGCCGCGATCAGTTATGGTATCGAATTCTCGCGACGTACAAAGGCCGCCAGTTGAATGCCGAGTCTATCCATCGGGCACCGCCAGCCTATTCGGCAAACGTTCAGGACTTGAACTTTCCTGAATGGCCATGGATTGCCTCCGAGTTGACCCGCTACCCTAATAATAGCTCCTCGATTACGGACAAAAAGTGGGACCTCCTCCTCACTGCTGTAGAATTCCAACGCAGGGATGATAGCGAATTTTTCTCAGAGTTTGTCGCGCCAAAGATGTGCATTGATCAAAGGATGGTGGTCGATAAATTGGATGATTGGTATAAGACACTGACTTCGTTTGATACGTGGGCGCTGCTTACGGAGTCTGGATATGTTGCAAAAGTGATCAATAGAGAGTAGGCTCCATAGTTGTGTGTATGCGAAGAGATAGAATCCGTGTCTATATTTTTGCCTCGACTTTGTCAGGAAGCCAACACGCGGCACCCTAGGAACGTGCCAAGGTAAAAGCACAATAGAGTATACAGTCATGCGGAGTTAAGGCTCACTGTCGGCAAGCATAGACAAATCCCACGAGCCGGCTATTGGAGAGGCCCTGGGCGCTAAACCCAAACACGGATACAACTCTCATTCTCTAGCCACCCAAATGTTCAGGCTACCCTTTGCCTTCTGCACTCTCGTATCTCCCTTATTTCTCTCAACAGTATGGGGGTATATTCCAGCGACCCCTGCCAATACGACAACTGGAGGATCCGGCTCAAATGTCCATGACGACTCCGCTCTTTCGATAACATGGCGGCCAAACGGTGCATTTGGGACCTCTATTTCTCATCAAGTGGTGGGAAATAGCTCTATGGGGACCTCGAAGGCATGCGCGCTGCCCGTATCCCATCTGTACAATTCTCAATAAACGATTTTGCGAACTATAGGGTGCTCTTCTCCTCATCGAAGAAAGTAATATACCGAGCATTATTACCAGTACGATTTACCTCTGTCGCCGGAAGAGCTACTTTCTGACTATCTGTCTCACTCCAGCCCGTACCCCATGGATTGCTTTCATTAACTGCGATAGAAATACCACAGGCTCTTCAATGGAGAATGATATATTTACCATAGTTCAACAAAAAGGGGCAACAGGTGCTGTAAGTCACACACAACTGCCATTGCCGCTCGTCGCAATACTGACCCAACGTTTGTGGCAGCTCCTTTATTCGAACTCGTCTGATGGGTGTGTAGTAAATGGAGAGTATCTTGATGGGGATTTTGACAGGGTCATGGATGTCTACACCACAAAATCAGCGGCCAGTGCAAAGTTAGTTGACTCATTGAAACGAGTAAGCGGCTAAGTACTTACGGGTCTTTCTAGGATCATTCTGTCCCAGTTCTCAAACATCGATCAAACTTATACTGTACTCAATCCAGAGCTTCTCGATAGTTCCTATGCCTTGGTTACCGAGGCTCTCGCAGGATCCTTAAACAACTCGCCCTACCTTGTGGCTACCCTTAAAAACAGTACTACATCCACACAAAACTCTACTTCATCCACTCAGACTTCGCCTACCTCTCCTCATAACCGCGCTGATGCTATCATTAGTCAAGCTGAAACGGTTATCCTACCCGCGACCATTGGCATTGTATGGATTTTTGCGTGTTTTATTGGCCTCTAAGGGTATCTCCCTAGCTTTCCTTTGTCATTTATCGCACACCTGCTATTATATTTTCCAACATGATCCTGTGTCATCACTTTTAGCCAGCCGTGTTGGTGCTGGGGCCGGGGACGTCATTGCCCACTTATCTTGAATAGATGTTTCAGTGCATCTACTCACCTCTCTTGCTATATAAATGCACACTAAACACCTTTACGATGCTTCCTTGACGCCGGCTTCGCACTTATTAATATAGAACCATAAGCGTAGTATCATTAGAACGTCTTTAGACAGTAAATCAGGACCGATACTATAGGAGCAACAACGACGAACCCTACGACCTCAACCACCCCAATCACTGCCAGGTAAAGCCGCTTTTTGAAGGGTACATATGGCGGTATGCATCTAAGACGCTTCCAGAGATGAGAAGCGGCGGAAAGGGCGGATGACTTCATGTATCGAACCCGCTTCCACAATGGATGGGAGGCGACACCGACAATCTCTATCCCGAGTTCGTCACATTTATCTGAAATCCGCTTTAACGCATCAGGTTCGGGGCTACTTGAGACAATAGAGAGCCTGGAAAGGGTAGGACCGAGGAGTTTCGATCTTTCGTCACTCGTATGTTCCACCTTGACCTTGATACACCAGGGAGAGAAGTAAGAAGAACTGCGGACATATATATGAAAATTACAAATCGGACGATCGCGGGGATACTTTTTGAGGATATAGAGATGTGATACAGGAAGCCCGAGTAGGCGCAAGTTAGGGAAGAGCTCCCAATCCCACCAGAGGTCATCCTCGTCGATACTTTGTAGGAGTAGTGTCTCGAGTTTTTTCCATCGTGCGACCTGTGAGACATTCATAGACAAGAAACCTTTGATCGTGAGGTGCTTCAGAGCGGGGAACTCTATGTAGCACGCGGGCCTTCAGTGCGTGGGTCGCTGGATGCTACGGTGAGTCCCTCGAGGTTGACTGGGTAAGTAGTCGGTTCCAAAAGACTAACTAGCAAAGACTACAAACAGGGAGGGTTTATATACCCTCACGGGTCTCCAGGGGTATGGTGAGCACGATGGCCGGTCCACGAAGGGGACCCGGACTCTCGGCGCTACACTCGCCCTCCCGAGCTCAGTATGGGCTCGAAAAGGTAGTAGTGTGGAGAAAGAAACAAAAATACGAACAACATGTAAACGTAACGAGTATAAGTCGTGTATGAATCATAGAAAAAATCAAAGAAAGTGAAAGTAACAGTCCGTGTGAATAGTAATGCCTATTAGGCGTCCTTCAGGTCCTCCAGTGCCGATGCCCCGTCGACAAGCTCGGCTTCGCTCGTCGATTCGGTCGGATTGGGTCCCACTGTGGCGTCGTCCATGGCGTCGTCCTCGTCGCTTATTGATCCACAGGTGTCCTCGAGTATCTCCGACTCGATATGGGACGACCTGGACGCTTGAATGGTTGGTTGTGCGACGACGGACCGGTTGTGTGTGGTTGGCCTGGACGGCGGCGTGGGACCCTCCTGCAGTACGAGGGTGCTGATGTTTGTGACGTTCAATAGCCCTGTGAGAAGCTTGACAATAGCATCGTCGTGCTGTGGCTGGTTTGATGTCTCCATCGTAAAGCTGGCGGGGTTGGCTCGCTGGCTGGCGTTTCGGACTTGGCCTCCCGCATTGATTCCGACGGGTAATATCTTCTTTCTGGGTATCTTTCGCACAAAAATATGTTCGTAAAACGCTTTGAGGTCTTGATTGGTAAGGCGAGCGCGAGTCGCCGGGTTGCCGGCTGGAGGGGCGGCCGCTTCCTTGACTCCCTCCCCGGCGTGATACGTATTGGGCGATCCCTTGCCGGTGTTGAATGTCTTGTATACAAGCGCGTCGCCCTGGTGAAGAAGAAAGCGGTGGTTTTGGTGCGGAAGAATTGTTCGGATGGGGTATGGAAGTGGAATTTCGAATGATGGAAGGAAAGTGGGGTGTAATAGCTCGGCTGGGCTCGTCAATAGGCCCCAGAGCCTCGTCTCGTCCTTCTCCTGGGTCTCCTTGGCCACTGCAAACGTCCCTCGAAAAGTTTTTGGGCCATCCAACGATGACTGGTCGCTCCCCTCTGGGAGTTTCGACGCTCCGTCGACTCCAATCGCCCATTCCTCCATGTCTAAAGGTGAATTTTCGCCCTCCAATTCCTGGTATGTCTCTAATGAATCCCTTGTAGCGTCTTCGACTACGGGAACTCTTGCTCTCTCTGGTATATCGGCAATCTCATCCAACTTGGATTCGCCCTCGTCATCTGATCCTTTGGGGGTGCGTGCTACCCCTTTCCTCTGTTCACTATCATTAGGCGAGTGAGTTTTCAATTCCTCTTCGTCTGATAATGCACCCTCAAGGTGCTCGTCGATTACTCCTGGACGCGCCGAGCTTGCTGCCTCAGCAGGCTTGCTCGGTGGGGGCGCTACACTCGCCGTTTCTGCGGTGAGCTCCTCATTTGGGATGGTTATTGCCTCGTACACTGAATCTCGAAGCCGTCCCTTTCCTCGTTTAGGTTCTGCCACTCTCGTCACAGGCCCCTGTAGCTCGGACCCCCCTTCATTCGCGTCAATATCTGGACTCTCACGTAAGTCCTCATATAGATTCTCATCCTTTACGCCGACGGGTCGTGCCAGTAGCGCTTCTAACTCCGCCTCAATGTTATCCGCGACCCTGATTGGTCGACTTGGGTTCCTCGATATTATCATTGCAAATAATCCGACGCTGGAACCGTCATCTTCGTCTTCCCTGTCAGAGCCGGTATCGGTGCCTTCACTTTCGGATCTGGTGCATTCACTATCACTGTAAGTGTCGCGTTCCTGTTCCTGTTCCGACTCGCTTTGTGTGTCCTCTCCTGACCAGACGTCGATACCAATTGAACCTCCATAGGTCGCATTGCCTTTCGAAACATTGCTCTGTGGCGTCCTTGCCTCCCGTCTCTGCGGGCAATTCCATTTCGTGTGGCCTCGAGCGCGGCAGTAAAAGCAACGCCCTTCTGCGCGCAGCGTCGCTCTCTCCTCGTCGGTAGGTTCTTTAAAATCCAATTTCTTTCCTCTAACTGACGATTCATTGTCCTGATGGCCGTATGGCCTTTGCTCCATAGACGAATGATTGCTGGCGCCGTCGTCGCTCTGACTTCCTGGAGGGCTCTGTTCCTCTTCCTCCGTCAGCTCCGTGCTGTTGTCGGAGTATGCGGCGTATTTGCTCTGTCTGATACGGCCTTCCTCCGCTTTACGATATTCATGCGCCCGTTCATACCTCAATGCAGCCTCATATAGGGTCTCTATCTTAAGGTCGGGGTCCTCTTTGTTCCAGCCCGCCTCGGCCCATTTCTCCTGTAAGTACGGCGCTGATCCTTTCCAGAACTTGCGCATTATCTCATGTGGGGTTATAACCGTTATGCGGTTCGCTATCCGCGTCAAATGCCTGTGCCATCGCTTTACGGGGTACGTGCCCTGCTCCATGTTGTCGAATGTTTCTCTCATCACGTCGGCGTAGTTAGATGGGAATATATCGTCAAATAATGCGTCCATAAGGTGCTCGACGTTCCATTCCTCCTCTCTACCCTTCACGCTGATTCTATACCATTCCTTTGCCGATTTCTCAACCAGGTGCCTCAGCGCTGTGACGGTAGCGTAATCGCTCAGGTCGTAGTCGTCTTGCCACTCCTGGACTTCCTCGGACCATGCCTCAAATCGCTCGAATGACACCTCCCCACGGTACGTCGAAGGTTGTAGATCCTTAAGCGCTTTCCTGCCTTTCTTACGTTCCTTTTGCAAGCGTGCTTTACGCTTCCTCGCCTCACTGGATCATAGATTATGCGCCCTCCGCCTCGCGTGGAATCTAGCGTTCCCGGACTCACACGTACAGTTCGAATGTTATTTCCCATATTCCTCGGTGTGTGCTCTAATTTCCGCGTTGATTGCAATAAAGCTAACTCCTGATCCAGGTGTCTTCGGTCGCGCGCGAGTTGCTCACGTTCCGTCTGGTAGTGGGCCACCAACTCCTCAAGTTTTTTCTCTCGTTCCAATATGGCTTCCCAAGCTATCCTAGGCTCAGATTGGCGGTTGCGCAACTCCTTTTTGTGGTTAATTCGCTCTGGTTCACTCTGCTGCACCGGACCATTGTCAAACGGTGCGCATCTGCTGGGTTTATCCTCAAAAGGTATGTGATACTCCATGGCCCTGTGTCTTTGTCGCTTGCTAACGCTATCAGCTAAACTCAGCTCTGGCTGGGCTGGCGCTATACTCGGCGCTCCCGTATGTAAGTTTCCGTTTACGAATTTCCTTGCTGACTCAGTTACTGACGAAAACCAGGCCTCCACTGGCCGCATTGCCGATTGAAATACGCCCTCCGGCCGGTCCACTGGCGGCGCCGCCTTCTGCGGCTCCTGGAGTCTCGGCGGCGTGGGCAACGGTCGCTGAGTATTCAAAACCTGCGCCTGCCTCTCCCTCGCCCACTCATACATCCATTCTGGCGTCTCACGTGCAAAAACATTTGGAATCGGGCCGTAGTTATGACCTGGTGCGCGCCGCTGATATTCGGGCGACCCCGCCTCATTGACTAAAAATGACCTTGAGTCTCCATTCAAAGTCCCCGTTCCATTGGAAAGATCCGATCCCGGTGACGCTAGAGTCGGGCTCATCAAGGAAGCTCCGCGCTCATGTGCCCATCGACTCTCTCCTTGCGTTTTGCTAAGCCATTCCGGCTGATTTGGCTCCGAATTCAATCCTAATGTTGATCGCGTCATTGCTTGACCTCTCTGGGTCTCGCTCTCTCGGTTCCTGTGCAACATGCCCATGCGGACTATGTATTCTGGTGCGTATCTCCCCAAATCTGACGTTTTGTAAGCTGAATATCCTCCTGAGTCTCCATTCAAAAGGCCGTCGTTATGGATTCCACGCTCGCGGACGCTTTGCCGCCTTTCTTGTTCCCTTACCCGACGCGCGTGTGCATTACCTCCCAGCTTGGGGTCGGTGTCGATGCCGCCGTCCTCGGGGTACCTTACGATGAAACCGGAGTCTCCATGCTCGGTCTCCAGTATGTTGGCCGTTCTTGCATACGCCGACGGGCCCGCGGCCGTTTGTCGCGTCTCACCCATTGGGCGGACTTGCTGACCAGGTCGAGTCCTTACTGTCTGCGACGTTGAACTCATGGACATTTTGTACTTAGAAATAGCGCTGATAATAAAGAAAAATCCGAAAAAATTAGTCACGAAAGAAATAAGAAATTGTTTTTTTGGTGGCTCTACGGGTGATCAGTCCGCGTTACCGTTTTACGTTTTCTGTAGAAAGTCAGTCACAAAAAGAAACGAAACCTTGGTATATGTAGTTGTTTGCTAGTCGTAGAAAATAAACAGTCAAAAAGTGTAGCACGCGGGCCTTCAGTGCGTGGGTCGCTGGATGCTACGGTGAGTCCCTCGAGGTTGACTGGGTAAGTAGTCGGTTCCAAAAGACTAACTAGCAAAGACTACAAACAGGGAGGGTTTATATACCCTCACGGGTCTCCAGGGGTATGGTGAGCACGATGGCCGGTCCACGAAGGGGACCCGGACTCTCGGCGCTACACTCTACACCCTGAGGGGGAAGACGTGATGCGATCGCCAATACCTCTAGGCGTTCTAGGACGGCAATGTTGGTGCTTGATGAGCCGACATAGCCTTGTTGAACATATAGAAATACGAGTGAAGGGCATGCCGCGTTTAACCTCTCCCAAAATAGCGGTCCATCGGTGAGGTTGGGACGGATGAGGCTGAGACTTTGGAGATTGGGAAGATACGTAGAGGGAGAGAATAATGAAGATGCTTGTACCGGATTACACGTGTCATAGTGGTAGTGATTGTAGAAGATTTTGAGGGCAACCAGGTGTTGCTGGTGACCATTTGGCGAAGTGCCCTCGATCAATTGGTGGAATTGTGGGTGAATTTCGTCGATTGTGACTGCATTAATATTACTTGGAATAATTTTATGATGCTGTTTCACCGCAAAGAACGGCAATGGTCCCGCAAGCGCTTTGAACTGGCGTGAGACGCAGCGTAGAGAACCCCAAGTCCCATCGGTCATCCGAAGACCATACAGGTGTTCGCTGAATAAGGACTGTGTATACGCATTTCGTGGACAAAAACTGGTCAAAACGGCGATCTCGATGATGATTGCCCATATCTCGGGAGGTAGTAAAATAGTCATGATGATCGGGGTGATATCGTTGATTTTTAGTACTGAAGAAGCCTTTATATGACAACTACTATCTGCTCCGCTAAGCTTCCGAACTAACATGAGCAACGGCAAGAGGCGGCAGACAACGGACTTAGCGGGGTTAGGTTTACCTCTTTGTCTGCCGCCTCCAACTGGAAGTACCTTAAATGTTTGGGCCTTCCCTGACGAGTACCGAGCACCTAACAGCAGCGTTTCTACTTGTTCTCGGGTCCAAATTACAACAGATCGAGCACGTCTAATAGAGCAGTCTCGGGGTTTCACGTAAGCTATTCCAAGTCATTCGATGGCTGTAAATCGAAATTGTCATCATTTTAACGTATCCTGAAGAAGATATTCTCAAATGGAGAGCTGACCGAATGCCATCATTCGTTCTCTTACACATCTTGTCGCCCAACTGCGCGCCTTCTGCCCTAAACTAAATTGAGGTTCCTTGGAGGGCGTATTGATGTATTTCAAACTGCGTTATGTTATCATCACAGACGAAGAGGTGCTGTATCAGGGATTCGAACCCAGATAAGTTGCTAGGTACATAGCTTTATCGGTCATTACGTGTATATAGTAAGATAATAAAGAGCGATATACTATCATCGATTTCTCCACGCGAGGGCTATGGCAAAACCTGCAGGGAAGCAAACAATACACCCTATGACCACCACTACGCGAGTCAACATCATCCAAATCTGCCTTCCAAACGGCACGTATGTCGTTGTATATAGAACAAATCTCCAGAGATGAGAGGCAGCGGAAAAAATAAACGGTTTCATGTATCGCACCCGCTTCCACAACGGATGGGAAGTGACACCGACGATCTCCATCCCGAGTTCATCACATTTATCCGAAAGATACTTTAGTGCATCCACGGATGGGCTTTCCGAAAGAATAGAAAGTATGGGGGATGCAGGAGCAAGAATCCCGGATCGTCCTGCTGGTGCATGTTCCAATGTGACTATGATGCGCCCGGAAGAAGGTCCTCGGTTGAATATATGAAAATCACGGATATGATGATCACGAGGGCAACTTTTGACGATATAGAGATGAGAGACACGGATTCCGAGTAGACGCAAGTTGGGGAAGAGTGCCCAATCCCACCGGAGGTCGGCCTCGTCGATCCATTGTAGGAGCAACGTCTCGAGATTTTTCCATCGTGCGACTTGTTTAACATCCACAGACCGAAAACCCCCGAGTGTGAGGTGTTTGAGAGCAGGGAACTCTACACTTTGAGAGGGAGGACGTGACGGGATAGCCAATACTTCAAGTCGTTGTAGGACAGTAACGTTGGGGCTTGCTGCGGCAACGTTGTCTTGCTGAACATAGAGGTACACAAGTGAAGGGCATGCCGCATTCAAATTCTCCCAAAATAATGGCCCCTCGGTGAGGTTCGGGCGGATAAGGCTAAGGCTTTGGAGGTTGGGAAGGTATGTTGAGGGAGAGAATAGCGAGGATGCTTGCACTCTAGTGCGCTGATCATAATGGTAGTGATTGTAAAGAATTTTGAGGGCAACTAGATGTAGATGGTGGCTATTTGGCGAAGTACCGTCGAGCAATTGGCGAAAATTTGGGTGTATACTGTCGATTGAGATGGCAATAATCTCTCTGGGTATAGCTTCGTGGCGTTCTTTCATCGCAAAAAAAGGCGATGGTCCGGCAAGCGCTTTGAATTGGCGGGAGACCGAGCGTAGAGTACTCCAAGTCCGATCGTTCATCCGAGGACCTTTCATTGGTTGGTATGAGAAAGAGGTGGTATACGCATCTCGTGGGCAAACACTAGCCAAAATGGCCATCTCGATGATGATTGCCCATATCTCAGGAGGTAGTGAAGTAGTCATGACTGTTGCGGTGTTATCAGCGGTTTATGAAGCTGAAATGGGTCTTATACACTTTTTATCATCTGCTCCGCAAGGTTTCCGACCTAACATGCGACAACGGATGGGGCGGCGGTACGACGGAATTAGCGGGTTTAACGAGTTTGGCTGCCGCCTCTCGCTATCAGTCCCTTATGTGTTAGGTCAGGCCATGGGGATCGTTGGTTATCCGCTAATAGCGCATGGCCGTCTCCTTGCCAATCAAGATCAGGTCCAACCTGCAACCTGACGCCTCGAGCCCGTCGAAGCTACTCATATTGCTCGGGATGAATGTTTAGATAGGATGCTATAATCACTCAAAAATAACAATTTAACCTTGTAAAATAACATATATGGAATGAATGACCGTGTGTGATATGAAAATAGTCCGTAATAGTTTTTTGGTTTAGAAAGCACCCGCAAGCGCTCCAGCAGAAAGCGCCACCATCAATGCTCCTAACCCTCCAGCGGACCCCTTACTTCTCTCGCCTGCGTTCGGCCTAGACGAGCCAGTCGAAGATGCCGTACCGGTTCCCGTACGCGTAGCCGCACCGGCACCCGAGTCGGCAGTGCCAGGACCATACGTTCGACTGGGCGGCACAGACTGTACCCCATCAACCTCATCGTGTCCAATATTACTCGTGCGTGTCGCCACGTCTCCCGTACCGAACCAGGGCCCGTCACGATTCGTCTGCGTCTCATTGTACATGTCGGCAATAGGTCGCCCTTGGCACTGCATGACCGGCTTGATATCAAAGGGTGGATTGTGCGCCATGAGCCAAGGCAAGGTGTAGCCGATGGAGAGGTCGACGACTTCGCGCGAGTTGTCGTGCTGCAAGACGACAACGCCGTGGTCGAGTTGACTTGAGAGTTCGAGTGTTCGCTCGAATCGTTGTTGATTCGGTTCGGCGAGTACACCACCGTACTGAAGGCCGGCATGGACTTGCCAGTCTAAGGGGGAGTGTGAGTGAATGTCCAAAGAACTTGTACATGGCCGACATACCTCCGGAATCCCAAATAGTATCCTCTGCACCTTCTACTCCAGGCTCGACATACCACATGATGGGAATCATACCCATGGCAAGGCTGATCGCCCGTACGCGATCGTCAATGTCGCCAAAGGGAGGACGCATCGTCGTGGGTGTAACACCCGTCACGTCCTTAATGATCTTCCTCGTCCATCCAAGTTCCGCCACGATCTGTCGGTTCGTCATCTGCGTCAAGCCGAGGGATTGAGAACCTCCATGGCTCCAAGTATGCACGCTGAGCTCGTGGCCAGTCATGTATTCATAGCGAACCATTTCTGGCCTATAGAGGATCCGACTACCGACGAGGTAAAGCGTGGCATGCAACGATTTGCTTTCGAGATACTTGAGCAACTTGGGCGTGTAGAGACCTGGACCGTCGTCATATCCGTGCCCATACTCCATCTTGTTCTGACACTTCGTGATATCAATGTCGCGTGTGCATTTCCCGCACGTCCACCAGCACCGCCCATCGGGACCCGCTTGCGAGAGCGCTTCGGCATTGGTCGCATTTTGGCAGTTGCTTCGGTCGCCGGACGGACTGAAGTCAGGGATTGTGGTCCAGTCGATGGCATTGTACCACTCGTTTACTTCTGGGCTATCGGTGGGAGGAATCTCCTCCGCTGGAGGATAGCTCGCAACGTTGATCGTGGCTGAAAAGGCGAGTGTAAGTGGGTGGTAAGAGTATTGTTAGCAGGTATACATACGTTCTGGGAGAGCAGGAGCACCCTCGAGTGAGGCGCTTGCACCAGCGGGCCAGGTTGTAGTAATAGCGAGGGTGGATTCGGCGTACTCCAGAGACAAAGCCGTGATTTGGGCGATGGGGGTGGGGAAATCATATTCTGGACCCGAAGGATAGGGGTCTTGACGCTTTCCGAGTGTCGGTGTCGGTTTAGGATGTCGCTTTTCGTGAGCCCCCTGGCCGATACCATGACCGAGCGTCAGGGTGGCTGCCATAAGCAGCATGCCCAGCGAGGAAGCTTTGAAAGTCGACATTCTCGAGCAAAAGAGAGGGAAAGTAAAAGAACGTGAGGGAAGAAACAGGAGGATGGTTGATGATCCGACCTCCTTAGATTGCTCGACTCTTTTTGTAGACGGACGAAACATGGGCTTGGCAAGCGCTTATGTCCGTAGGTTCATTCAAAGAGGACGGCTCCGATGCGCTATCTGACTCTGACTAGCGTCAAGTTTTCCCGAGGGTCGGCCCTATCGCCTCAAGTCTCGGTACATTTGAATGTCAGAAGAGGTGTGCTTTGTGGTAACTGAACAATGAAGCCGCAACATGGGCGTAGTATATGCTCATCAATGGTCGCTTGCGGGAAGAACCGCGTGTAGCGAACACAGCCCAATGAAAATGAGTCCCTGAGGCCGGTACTGACAATATACAAGGATGTATATGAGGGCGGTTTGTTTCTGGTCATTGCAATTGGGCAGCGAAACGATGGTAGAGTTCAAGCAACATCGCCGGACCTTTTTTATTGCAGTCAATTTCGCGCAGAATTCACATTAGAAGTCAAGAGAGAAATGCTTTCTAAGTATTTCTATCTACATTATATACGAAAATCATGGAATGCGCAGAGTAGTCGGACACATCTCTCCTCTAGGCCTGGCACCCGTTGCTCTCAAATAATAGCGAATAACCATGCAAAATATGCCTTTCATTGATGCTAACATCCAAATGAATGATACAGAATAATGGGCGTGACCGTGGCGTACCTAGTTTGGCCCAAATGATCTGGATAGTAGCACAGTCGGGCAAGACACGGCCTGTGTTGCACGAGAAACGGGATCTACACCTCAAAATGCTTGCTATTTGCAAGCGGTGAGAGCGCAAAACCGGCTTCGTGGTAAGTGGCGACGGACAAAATTGAAGAGCCCAGAAAAAACGGTGGGAGCAGAAGCGTATATTCCATTATGACCTTTAAAAAATTGCATATAGAGGCAGCATTGGTGATGTCAGCCCCTTTAAGACAGAGTTTGGCATGACGGAAATCACTTGAAAGCATTGTCGCTGCAACGACCTCTATACCTCTTTGAACCTCACACTCAATAGGTAATACGCGGAGTATGTACTGTCTGTGGGAAGAGGGGAGCAATGGCTACCCAGAAGTGCGAGCTTGTAATGGCTGGAGTCAAGAAGCGAGAGTGAGGATGTGGTTCCAATTCCCAGAATTTGCATCAATGACGTGCAATCAGCGATTCTCTGCATAGAAACGACGCCCGACAAAACCGTTCGCCCTCACATATTCTGACTAATAGGATAAAATATAGGCTCTGTCATGGAAACTTGGTCGGGAGACGCAGGCTACAATGAAAGTATCTCTTTCATTCCTGCAAAGC
The DNA here is from genome assembly GCA_000827415.1 of Serendipita vermifera MAFF 305830. Lineage (NCBI taxonomy): Eukaryota > Fungi > Basidiomycota > Agaricomycetes > Sebacinales > Serendipitaceae > Serendipita > Serendipita vermifera. The sequence goes on along the minus strand of KN824303.1, from coordinate 225,041 downwards.
GGCTAAATAGAACAAATGCAAATTCGCGATTCATTGACGAAAGCCATCAAGGCAGTCGAAATAGAATCCAAGTGGAAAACAGCTCTTTGGCATAGTCACCACATGTGCCTATGCCGGCAAGAAGTCACCAAGATTTCCACGAAATCCCCTCGAATACTCCTGAAGCCAGCTATTTGTAAGCTGTGAGACCCCGAGACTGGTTCCGTGGTGAATGGCAGTGGACCGGGGTTGGTAAAACTCGAAGAATCACTTGCGACACGGCCGTATCTTCAGTTTTTGCTTCATTAAGCCCGTCTTTAGGGCTAATTTTGGCCTATATTGGCCTCTGTACTTATTTGAAACGTGATCAGGGGTCTGGCATAATGAGTAACACATAGTCATGACGGCCAAATATACAGCCCTGCATAAATAAAGTACGAGGGAACGTCATTTTCCAGAAGAGGTTGACCTGCACATAAACAGCGCCCGACTTCCGAAGCAGGTATACAATATCCCATACGATAGGATATATATGGATTGCGGCGAAATTGTAGTCGGGTGACCCGGGCTACTGGTCGTCAGACGCATCCCCGGCAATCACGCAAACTATTTAGGCAGAACAAGTGCAATATCATCACTCGATCGCACACGACGAATTCATTCCTAGGAATAGGTCACAGGTTTCGGAATCAAAATATTGGATGGTGGCGCGATATCAAGACACCAGAGGTGAGTGAGGTAGGGTCCAAGCTGCAAGTGGATGCTTGCCTCGCAGTCAACCCTGATAAGAACCGCACTTTCGTGCCTGTCATGGTTCGGTATAGAGGCACTAGCCAGACTCCTGGCTCCTATCGTGTGCAGAGGCGTAGATTTGCTCCACACGGGGTTTGAGATGACGGAGAAAGAATCGAAAACATAATTTCTGTGGACATGTACAGGCCTCTGAAGCTGGCAATGTACTCACAGGCACTATTCTTATTGACGCAAAGAGGGAAGACGGGCTTGCCTTAGGGAGGCGAGCTTTTAGTGGCTGAAATCAAAGAGAGTCCACTCTGTACTTTGCAAATATCCTAAATACGAACGAAATGAACAGCATATCACTGATCCAATGGATTGAGATGTGATAATATGTGAACTTGGGTGCGCTATAAGATTAACTGGAATATATTAGCCTCTCTTCTCCTGCCACAACGCGGAATGTCTTGGAGTCTCATACGACAAAGAATAACAGATCACAGCGATAGCATGTACAGCTATTTGAAAGGTCCGTTTACATGCATGGGAGTACGATTTATCGAAAGAGCGTAATATTAGCTATGTAGACCGACCTTTTGGTGGCTGAGTGTCCCCCCTCGCAAGTAGCATACAGTAAACAGGGAGGGGGAGTGATGCCCACTCAGGCGCGGGAGCGATATATGGCCTACGTCACAATCGAAATCACCATTGCACTTGCAGGATTGTGAGAAATTCACGATGTAAGCGCATAGGACTGGATCGATGATGACACTGGCAACAAGACACCCGACATCGCCTACGCGCGGACACTTCAAAGAGATTGTACATAGGAGTAGTGGATATACATCCACTAGCCAAAGGAATATTGCTCGATAGGTGTTGGAAATATCATATATGTGGCGGGATAGCAAAAGAACAAGGCAGATGGAAACGTAAATAGGCTAGCATGAGTGTAAATATTGCGTTGCAGAGCATGTAAGAGCGAAGGAAAGCTTAACGACTATCAAATAAATCTGCGTAGAAGCAGCACTCGACCTAAAGAACTGCTCGTTCACCAGGAGCATATTCCTGAATATTCGGACTTTCGCTAAGAGCTCGCATATGGAAGGAGGGAGTAGGGATGCGGTGTGCAAGCGTAAACTAAGCGCGTCATTTGTTTCTCTTCAATAACAAGAGCATCTACAGAGAATATAATGCTGTACGATGACATTCGTTGATCATATCAAGAACCAGCACACGCTTAGAGCGTGAGGGCGGCTCCTCTGGCATGAGTACCAGCAGGCAAAAGCATGGGCAAGAAGTCACTATCTTCTCCACGAAATATTCGGATTATGGAGCTACAAGCTCGCATTTTGCAAGCTGTGAGACCCTAAAACCCACTTCGTGGTAAATGAAAATGGACAGGGCTGGTGGAATACAACGGAATACCTGCAGAATGGACGCTTTCCCCATTATAACTGCATTAAACCATTATAACTGCATTAAACTCGATATCGGAGCTATTCCGAAGTGTATTGACTCTTCCTTTCCCATTGCAACGCTAATGACTTGGACACTACTATCAAAGACGCCAAAATATGATCGCAAAGACGAGACACGCCGCGTTTGAAAGTTCCTCCACCACTAAGATCCTTTACCATCTATAAGAAGAAGGAAATAGTGCCAGTTTGGAGAGGGAGTTTCTGATGGCTGGGGTCTAGGAGCGGATCCACTACGTAGGCGTCGTGAGAGCACTCCAGGGGCTCAGAATATCGTGTAGAGCAGAAAAGGCTAGAAATAACTCAAATTTAGATAGGCTAGCCAGTATTATGGTCCTACCCTCGGGTTTTTAGTCCCACAGTATCGTAAAAAGAACGTGAAAATTAGCAGTCATCACCAAGACTTGGAGAGCGAGACTCGACAAAGAAAATCGGTAGGTCCTCAAACGGTGTCCTGACATGCAGGGCAGACGGGAAGATGGGTACATCTTCTCATCCGGATTTTGACATTGAGCTTATGGCAGAACTGCGGGCAGAAGTAAGGGCCCGTATAAAGGGATATGTCAACGGGGAACCAATTGAAGTCGACGAAGGACTACTCTTGCAAGACTACGAGTTTCCATGCAGTGGGCTTGCCGCATAAGATACATAGTCCACACTAATACATTCTTCGAACTTCAAACAAGAATCCCCTGTCGATTATAAGGCCTATGGGAAAACCCCAGCGTTTTATCAAGACGAACTCCAAAACAAGAAAACCATTACGTCCACTCCTCCTCACCATGCATCTTCTCAAACGCAATGGTGTATATGGAGGCTTGGTTGGAAGAAGCGTGCTGCAATGCGTGTCTTTCATTCCCGGAAGGTGATAAGTTCACAGAGGGCAAAATCATCCGGAGAATACAATGAGCATTCTGAATCATTTTATCAGGCGGTAATGGATGATAACTTCGAAAACATCAGCCTCGTATGTATGATGCTGACATCCACGTGCCAGCCAACTTCGGGGCCCATATAAGCATAGAGTGCAGATTATAAAAGCGCCTACTTTGACATGGACGACACGGGTGACTAGCAGCCACAGGAATGAGGCACGGTTCTTCTAACAAAAAGCCTGGACCACGGCGCGGACTGAATAGAAATCTGGCATAATGGAGAAAGAATCGAAAATACGACGATGAAACATCTTGCTGTATCAAAGCTCACTCTGACAGCATGCGTATTATGTACCATCCACATAATGAGGGAATTGATACGTGTGCAGCACGGCGAGCTTTGACTGGCTGGGATCAACGAGTGAATCTGTTCTGCGTTCTGTAGACATTGTAGGCGTTTGAAGAACCTGCGATTCAAATGGCATATCGGTATTCCAATGGGCTCAGATGTGTAATTCTGGAAGCATGGACCTGTAGCAAAGACATCCGACGTCCTGTGGAATATGACATTTACGCGGTTCATACATAGACGTGTTCATCAATTTAAAGACAGCTATATGTGCGCTTTGCGAGGTTATCTGAAGAATGTCGGAATATTATGCCGCAAGTGGTGGATAACAAAAGATTGAGATGGATGTAAATGCAAACAGACTAGCCAGAATCTCGTCGGTATGATTATTGTGCGGATTTCATTTGCGGATCACAGTAAAAATGGCATTGAAATCGATGATCATCAACCTCTCGCAGTGGTACACCGCGACTGGTATCAGCAAAGTAAATATATTCGGCAGAGAGGATAAAATGCGATGGTATGGTCGGGGAGCCTATGCCACGTTGAAATCATCAACATCCTCAGAGACTAGCTGAGAATAACAGGTGCAAGGTCATAGGCAGTTCGTCTGTGGAGCTACGTCAAGTTCTCGGGATAAACATATGAGATGGGGGCATCATATCAAGTCCACCAAGGGCAGTCGAGGTTGGGTCCAAGTTGCAAGCGGATGTTTGCGCCCCAACACAAGCATTTAGTCGAATCAAACACTCAAATTGGATAACTGCCATAAATTGTATTCTAGTCCTCGTAGAAGAAAATGATAAGGAATAAGCGCTTGCATGAAGTAGCGAGTTTCGTTTACAAGGTATCTTCTGAGTGCTGGATACAGGAGATCCTTTCTAACTCGGCCCATAGATTCATGATGCCGAGCATCTAACAAGAAGAAATGGCTCTTGGAGGCGAGCGTTTTAGGCCGAGGGAGACAGCAAGTCCATCCCGCACTCTGTAGATATCCGGGAAAGACGCAAGAGACTAGATTGTGCAAAAACGTAAACTGGCCAGCATGGTTATGATTCATCTGTCCGTTCTGGTCGCAGAACCTTGTAAAGCTGAAGCGGATCCGGGAGTATTGTCCACAGATCCTGTAGAGAAACAGCACCCGTCTGTCTCCAGGTTCACCATCCAATGCTCACCAATGACAAAAGTCTTTACGGAGAAGATTCTTCTACACGATGATAATGAAGAACTGCCCCATGAGCTAATATAAGCTTAGAGTATGAAACGCATACTTTTAGCTATGGATGAGTAGTACGGGTAACAAGTCATCACCCTTCCCACGAAACCATGTCGTGCAACCATTGTACGCTAGCAAATTACTAGCGGTGAAGGTCCAGGACTGGTTCCGCGGTGAATAACGATGAAGGGGAAATCGTTTGAAAAACGAGCTCATTCTTCATTATGACTCTGTGAAACTCGCATGGAAAGCCACTAACAGTTACGTTGGCCTTTTTGAAATGAAGAATGATATGGGATATAAAAATGACGAAAATCACTTGAAAACATGGTCGCAGCGGCGACACGTACAACTCGGTGAAAGACCGTACTCGAATGCATCCGAAACCGCGTGGAAGAAGGGGGAATCGGTGGCTGCTCAGACGGGCGAGCTTTCTGGTGGCTGAGGTGAAGGAGCGCTGGGCTCAGTAGAAATTTGCAAAATTTGAGATATGAGCGGCATATAAATGGTCTATTAGGTTGAAGTGTGACAATATATGAGTCTGGGATGTGCCATACCATTGGCAAGCAAAGACAGTAGACACTCTACGAGATTCAGGATATGGCCCATTCATAAACATGATAAATACGAGCCGTAAGCCTAACAGAAATCATCAGTGGGATGTTGCCTCTGGCTAAAGGCAGGTGGATGGCTTGTTGCGTAATGAGATGGAGTCGAAAGTAGTGTACACACATATGAGATCGAGGGATCCGAATCCGTCTCTACACACTCCCTTAGCCAGTAACCAGTGATCGTCACAGAAGAGGAGGAGATTCTGGTGCGATAAGACGAAGACAAGACGGAGGTTACAAAGGAGGGGCGACATATGGCTAGAATGCAACACAGATGGAAGCAGATTAGCTAGTATTGCGTGAATAGAGTTGTGCTCTCGGTATCAGTTGCAGAGCACACAATAATCGAGACACATAGATCAATGGTCATCAACAATATCTGGCATCCTGGCCACAAAATCGTTAGGAGCCCTATATCCGAGTGGACAGGATATAATATGAGCTTTTTCAGGGCTGTGGCCGGATGGCATATGCTAGGATGGATCCATTTCGTCGGGCGGAACAGATGCAGAGTCATAATTCAGAAACGATGGGCCCGTCAACCAGGGCATTCTGAGCCAATCTATTGAACGGGACCATATGTCGGGTTCATGTTGAGCCCACCAAGCAGTCGAAATCGGGTCCAAGTTGCAAATGCACCCTTTACGCCCAAAAAACTCGCTACTCAAAGCAGATATTGACAGAAGGGAATAATTGTCCAGAATAGCATTTTAGCCCTAGTAGAATAGAATAATAAAGAATGAATGTCGGTATAGAGTATGAAGTGGTGCATTCTCGTCTACGGAGAGCCTACGACTGCCCCAGCAGACAAGGCCACCATCAACGCAACCAGACCCTGAGTGATACCAGCAATCTTCAAGCCAGCGTTTGGCTTAGAAGTGTTGGCCGTGGTTCCAGTGCCAGCAGAAACGTGGGTCCTACTGGACAGAGCCAGCACAGAGCTAACCTCGTCAAACCCAATATTGCTCGTGCGCATCGCAACATCTCCCATCCCATATCAGG
>KN824303.1:195429-207398 GCA_000827415.1 Serendipita vermifera MAFF 305830 | reverse complement strand
CCTCTCCACGGAACGAAAAGATAAGAATGAAAGCTGGCAATTTGCAAGCGGTGAGATCTCACGACCAGTCCCGTGGTTAAGTGCAATAGACTAGACGGGTCGAACTAAAAGAAGCAGTTTTAAAACGGAATCACCCCTCTATTATGAACCTGTTAAGCCTAATATCGACGTCCATCAGTGTCTGATTTGCTGTTATGACACAGAGTGATCTGGAGTCGCTGATGGAGGGACGCAAACTCGAAAACAGAATCGTGTTGAGGGCATACACAGTCCTCTAAAGGCTCTTATTCCACAATTAAAGTTCCGTACCATCTATAGAAGAGGGAAATAGTGCCTGCGTGGAGATATGAGTCTTGTGGTGGCTGAGACCAAAGATTGAGTTCGCTCTGCAGTAAGCGGGTTTCTGTAAAATCCTCGATATGGGTGGCATAGTATATTATCTTCTTTGTTTAAGTACCATACGATGTCACGAATGCTTGGATGCGCCATGCCTAGAAGCAAATACATCCAACACTCCATCAGGGGTGCAGCATAGCCCTCAACAAAGGTTATGGGGCCCCTTTATTGATATAGGGAATCTCACACCTGAGGTACGCGCCACGAGATTGGTCAAAGAGGGATTGGGCATTATGCAGCAGGCGGCGGGTAGAAAAGACTAGAATGAACGCAAATGCAAACAACTTGGCCAATGCTGCGTGAATATGGCTATATTAGTCACCGAACACGCAATAATAAGGCACGGAGAGCGACAGTCGTCAGCAACATCGGCGTACATGACACCCTGGCCATGCCAAAGAGTTGCTATCATACATCCGAGTGAAGAAGATATAATCTGAGCTGTTTCAGAGCTGTGGCTGGGTGACATGCTACGTTGGGTTCATCTCTCGCAGTTCCGGACTCGTTAACAAGAAAGATGCAAAGTCATAATTCAGAAATGATGAGTTAAATGCGTTCTGAGCCAGTTTGTGGAACGGTATTGAGTAATGGATTTATGTCCAGTCCACCAGGTAGGCGAAATCGGGTCCAAGTTGCGAATGCACTCTTACGCCCAAAAGCCTCATCAACGAAAGCAAACATTGAAAGAAGGGAATATTTATCCAAAATAACATTTTAGCCCTAGTAGAATAGAATAATAAAGAATGAATGTCGGTATTGAGTATGAAGTAGTCCATTCTCGCCTACAAGGCGCCCACGAGTACTCCAGCAGACAAGGCCATCATCGAGGCAGCCAACCCCTGGACGACACCCGCAGTCTTCAAGCCAGCATTCGGCTTAGAGGTACTAGCCACGGTTCCAGTTCCAGTGGAGACGTACGTCCTACTGGACAACGACGGCACAGAGCTAACCTCGTCAAACCCAATATTACTCGTACGCGTCGCGATATCTCCCGTTCCATACCAAGGTCCATCGCGGTTCGTCTGTGTCTCGTTGTACATGTCGGCAATAGGTCTTCCCTGGCACTGCATGACGGGCTTGATGTCGAACCTGGGCTCGTGAGCGAGGAGCCAGGGTAAGGTGTAGCCAATGGCGAGGTTGACGGCTTCGTTGTAGATGTCGTGTTGGAGCGCGATCACGCCGTGGTCGAGTTGACTAGAGCTGTTGAGTGTTTCCTCAAAGCTCTGCTGATTCGGCTCTGCGAGCACACCATTATTTTGTAGACCGGCGTGTACGTTCCAATCTGCGAGACGTGAGTGAGAGAATACATGGTTAAAGCAGAAACGTACCCCCGGAATCCCATGTGGTCTCTGCACCGCCGTTGACACCGGGTTGGGACGTCCATATGATCGGGGTCAAGCCCATCGCAAGACTGATCCCGCGTACACGATCGTCAATGTCGCCGAAGGGTGGACGCATAGTGGTAGGTGTAACACCTGTCACGTCCTTGATGATCTTCTTCGTCCACCCAAGCTCAGCTACGATCTGCCTGTTGGTCATCTGCGTCAAGCCGAGCAAGTTGGTACCTCCATGACTCCACGTATGCACGCTGAGCTCATGTCCTGTCATATACTCGTAGCGTACCATCTCTGGTCGATATAAAACTTTACTCCCGACGAGGTAAAACGTGGCGTGTAAGTTCTGGCTCTCGAGGTACTTGAGTAGTTTGGGCGTGTAATAGCCTGGACCATCATCGTACCCGTGGCCATACTGCATGGGGTCCTTGCACGTCGTGATATCGACGTCCCGCGTGCATTGACCACACGTCCACCAACAACGACCGCCGGTACCTGCCTGTGCGAGTGCATCGCCGTTGGCAGGGTCAGCGCAGTTAGTTCGGTTGGCGGTAATTGTGAAGTTTGCGATGTTACTCCAGTCAATGGCGTTGTACCACTCGTCTACTTCTGGACTGTTCTCGGGCGGTATGAGTTCCGGCGTGGGGTAGTCAGAATTGTTGAGAGTGGCTGCGCGACAGGTATAAGCGAAGAACAGGATGACATATATACGGAAACGTACGTTCTGGGAGGACAGGGGCACCCTGAAGCGAGGCGGTTGCTCCGCCAGGCCAGGTGGTAGGGATGGTCAGGGTGTAGGAAGAATAGTCCCCTGGTAAAGCTGTGATTTGGGAGATTGGCTTGGGAACATCGTATTCTGGTCCTGTAGGATATGCATCCTGACGCTTTGCGAGCGTCGGTGTCGGTTCACCACCTACTGCAAAAAGGTGGGCGTCTACGGCGGCAGCTAGAGCTAGTATTGCCAGTGGGAATACCTTGCGAACAGGCATTTTTTTAAAGTAGTGGGGAATTAGAGAAGAAAAGAGGGGATGGATTTGGTGTCGACGGAGTCCTCTGCATCCTTTTATACTGTGGGCGCACAAAATGTTATACAAACCACCCTCTCGAGCGTTATATCCGTTGATTCCCACAATTAGATGGACGGTTGTATACGAATACTGCGACCTGACTGTGACTATGATGGGGATTCTTCCGAGCTTCGATTCTGCCGCTTCCAAGCGCCCGCGGACCCGCTCGGAGCATATGATAAGTTGAGTCTAAAAAAAGATGCATAGCCTATGGTCGGTTCGGAGGAAGGGTCGTCCCGTTCTCTTTACTCACGGGTGGTGGTAGGGTCCACGTTTGTTCTCGGGCACTTCCAGTAGAATCACGATGTAGTGAGTGTATGCGTATGTATATATACTGTTCGACGTAGATCAAGTATATATTATTAAAAGGTACTAGCTGACGTCTCAAGAGCCATCAAAGTGATGCAAATGTCCGATATAGAAGCATAAATATATATATATATATATATTGTACAAAAGGATAGCCAGTACTAGCTGGCGTCTCAAGAGGTATCAAAGTGATGCAAATGTCCGATATAGAAGCATAAACCAAATAGAAGTCCATGAGCCAGAACATGTCCGAGAGTAAACCATTCGAGATCCCAAAGCGAAACTGTCCCTTCTTTCCCTACAACGGGCACGTATTCTGCAAAGCAACCTCGGAGCATAAAAGAGGGCTATACCCATGAGGATAATCACACAACTCGTTACACGGCGTGTTCTCCGGCACAAACACACGGTATTCCTGACCAGGCATCGATAAGCGGAACTGCTTGGATGGGTCCGTGGCCGTCGTCGCTTTAAACCCGGCTCGACAGGCGCAATAGTGGTTGGTACCGGTGCCAGTGGTGATACAAGACGTGGTAATGTCACACTTGTTCAGGCCAGCAGTGGGATTGCATGTGCCGCATTGGGGTACGGGTGGTGATACGCCGCAGAGGGGCTGGTAGATTGCACATACACCCTGTACGTCCCCGGTGGATATCTCGGTGTTGTACGGATACGGTGTGCCATCTGTTTTCTTCAGAGTGTTCTGGCTGGGCTGGAAACAGACAAGCTGTCAGAGGAGAAAGAGAGAGAAAGAGGGGGAGGCTTACACGTGCAAAGGCCCATCCAGGATAATGCATAATGGAATCAAAGTCGTACGCCGTTCCAAGTTGATACCTGCTCGTGTCCGTATCGACTGAGAACTGGTAGAGGAGATTGGCGCAACAAGACGATGTCGGGTCGGTACAGCAATTCACACCGACACACAGGCTCTCTGGTTCCGGTTGAACGGCATTGCAGTCAAAGGTGAGCCAAGTATTACGGTCGGGGCGCTTATGTTCGTGAAGAAGGCCGAGCTGGTGACCCCATTCGTGTTTGGGCTGACGTCCCAGGCAACCACTGGCCAGGTTGATATGCGGCCTAGTGAGGTCGTATCCGACATTCACAAACGCGACAGTACTATAGCACCCGTCTTCGTTCGCGGTGATGACGACGATACCCTAGCGAAGGGGTGAGTGGCGTCAAAGCGGTAATGGAGGCACATTACCCGGGCAAATGTAGGATCTGGGTCGTGTTCCTCAAAGCTGAGATATGGAGCAAGTGATTTCCATTTGGCGAGAGCGACGTCAACGTAGGGCTTCAAAGCTGTTCTCGTGCCTACTGAATCGTAGCGATACACAATAGGAAAGCTCGGCCATCCGTATGTAGGCTTGACTGCATACCAGCGCTTCCTCTTCGAAGGAACCCCGTTTTGGACACGCCAACTGAGGAGGAGCTCCTCGGATCCCCAGATGATATCGTCGTCCACGACGGCTTCACCATAGCTATTGACAAAGTACGTGACATTTTCATACGCTTCATGAAATTGATTATAGATTTGGACAGTCGTCAAGTTGGCTCCTACTGGGAGAGAGCGGGTTTCATTGAAGTTTGGTGCAGGCGGGGCTGTTACTGGAGGAGTGGTCGCTGGAGGCGGAGCGGAACCCTCATCAGTGGGAGTAGGAGCAACCTCGTCTGAAGTAGATTCGTCTTGAGCGTAGACGACTGTCGCAAACAGTCTCAAGAGTGACAATATCAGAACCGGGAGGAGCTTCATCAGAAGGGCAGAGGGTGAGATTGGTTTTTGACACTGGCCTCACCACTGGTGGCTGGCACTCGGCCAGCCTTTATGCCCCTGACCTAAGCGCAGAGTCACCGAGGCCGCGTCCAGTCCACGTTGAAGAATTCAAAATTACATCGCCTTCGTAACGGGAGGCCTTTTCCTGGTATGCTGGCGCGCTTCCCCTTCCCCAATGAGAGGCCGTGAAAAGACGAGAAGGGAGTACGGAGTAGCAGCGCCTTCGTCGCCTCTGGTATGAATATCCATGCTGTGCTTGCAGAGACACGTGAGGCTGCTGCGCTGGTGGCGGATGACTGGTGCCCTTGGTATCTCATCCGGTCGCCTGCCACGGTTTCCTTTGATCAAACGTGTCGTTTCCCTCGTTCCTTCAGCTGGTTTGACGCCTTATATTGGCACTATGGCCGCCAAGCTTCTTCAAGCCGAGGCCGACAAGCAGGGCAGGGTTTTTCTTTTGATCATCTCCTCTGTAATATTAATCTTTATTCCCCGCGAAATGTTCCGTTAAAGTGCTCATATCGTGGAACCAGAGAGAATTGACGACTATCATTGTATCAAGTCGTCCTGACCAAGCAAGGCGGTTGACGTAGGGAGGGCCCAAGTTGCGTGTGGGTGCCTCGTAGTCACGTCAATGATGGCATCAACAGAGGAGACATCTTTGCATGATACTGACATCAGAGCTCATATGACGTAGAGGATGATTGATAGTATATTGTACGAGCGTTAGCTAGTAACTAGCTGACATCAAAAGTCGTGCAAAAGTCCGAGATATAAGCATAAACCCCAAGAAGGAACAAAAAAGGAAAAAGTCCATGAGCTAGCACGAGTCCGAGAGCAAAAAGACCCCTTCGATTCAACGTCCCCCCTACAACGGGCACGAATTCTGCAAATCGACCTCGGCGCACAAGAGCGGACTAAACCCATGTGGATAATCACACAACGTATCACAGGGCGTATTCTCCGGTACGAACACCCGGTATTCCTGACCAGGCATTGCCAGCCTGAACTGCTTCGACGGGTCCGTGGCCGTGGTGGCTTTGAACCCAGCACGGCACGCACAGTAGTGGTTCACGGTGGGACCTGTGCCGGGACCGGTGGTGATGCAGGATGTGGTGATGTCGCATTTGTTTAGGCCCGCCGTGGGGTTGCATGTCCCGCATGCTGGAACGCGGGATGCGTCGCAGAGGGGCTTGTAGATTGCGCAGATGCCTTCTACGTCGCCGGTGGAGATTTCGGTGTTGTATGGGTACGGTGATCCATCCGACTTTTTCGTTAGTGTGTACTGCCCGGACTGCGAAGCGATCATCAGTAAAAGTTAACAGAGAAGACGAGGGGACTCACGCGTGCAAAGGCCGAACCAGAGTAATGCATGATTGAATCAAAGTCGTACGTCGTCTGCAACTGATACTTGCTCGTATCACTATCGACCGTAAACTGATAAAGCAGGTTCGAGCAACACGACGACGTCGGGTCCGTACAGCAATTCACGGGCACGCATTTGCCCGCTGGATCGGTACTGAGCGGTTCCGGCTGGAGAGCGTTACAGTCGAAGGTGAGCCAGTCGTTCCGGTCGGGCCGCTTGTGTTCGTGGAGTAGCCCGAGTTGGTGACCCCATTCGTGCTTTGGTTGACGGCCGTAGCATCCGCTTGCGAGGTTGATGTGTGGTTTCGTGTTGGCGTAGCCGACGGACGCGAATGCGAGGGTGCTGTAGCATCCGTCTTCCGCCGCGGTGATGACCACGATGCCCTAGCGAGGAGTGAGTGGAGCTAACGTAGTAAGAGAGGAGAACATACCTGGGCAAAGGTAGGATCTGGGTCGCGTTCCACAAAGCTGAGGTAGGGCGCGAGCGATATCCACTTGGCGAGCGCGGCGTCCACGTGCGATTTCAACTTCGTCCTGGTATCTTCTGAATCGTACCGATACGGAACAGGAAAGCTGGGCCAACCATAACTAGGTTTTACGGCATACCAACGCTTTTCTTTCGAGGGACCCTCGTTCTGGTTCCCGACACGCCAACTCAAAAGGAGTTCCTCGGATCCCCAGACGATATCGTCGTCGTAAATGGCCTCGCCGTAGCTGTTCACGTAATAGGTAACATTTTCGGTCACTTCGTGGAACTGATTGAAGATTTCGACGGTGGTTAGGTTGGCTCCTACTGGGAAAGTACGAGTTTCATTGAAGGTTTGTTCTGGCGGGCCCACTACTGTAGGCGTGGTGCTCGGAGGAGCGAAACTGAAATCGGAGGAAGTGGGAGCGGGGTCTGAAATCGTAGAAGCAACCTCGTCTGTGGGAGCAGTATCTTCTGTTTCTTGAGCGTAGACTGCCACAAACAGTCCCAAGAGCACTGGGAGGACCTTTACCATCGCGGGAGGGGGACAAGAGGAGGGGGACAAGAGGCTTGGGAGGCTTGTTTACGGGAGAGCTGACAGTTAGAGCTGTGTGCCTTAGCCTAAGCGCGAAGTCACCGAGGCCGCGCCAAGACCGCGTTTAAATTCCTCAAAGTCATCGCCTCCGTAACCAAAAACCCCTCAACCCTCCCCTGATCTTCTGCCACCATAATGTCTGCCTTTCGCGGTCGCCAGTATCAGGCCGTACCAGTCCCAGGCGACGCAGACGACGATGCAGAACTGAAGCATTTCCGTCCTGAATCCGCCTCCGATAATCATTACGGCCAGCACGACCCACACCGCAGGTCACAGTCTGTCCGCGGTGTCTACTTTTCATCCAAATCACAGCTCGGTCGTTTACTGCGACCATCCTTGCTCAGATGGATCATTTCTTTGATTCTTTCGGCTGCGTTTGTCGCTTTAGTTTGGTGGTATGGACGCCAAACGTCTTTGACCCGACGCCGACAAGGCCTTTTTTTGATCATCTCTTCTGTGATCCTATTGTTACTCGCAGCAAATGTCCAGGTAGAGTGGTCACTTGGTAGGGTTGAACGATACTGACCGCTATTAGGCTGTGTTTAGGGTGGCTGGAAATCAACTCCGATGGAAATTGATGGCCTCAGAACGACACTCTGCATACCAACTAGACGCTCTTCTCTCTATCGGTTCCATAGGAGGCGTGGCGAAATACGCTTGGCGTCGTAAAACCCTCAAATCCACTCTTGCCAGTCTCACTTGGATCCAGCTCTATCTCGTACGTCTTGGTTTCTAATTTATTCTCTTCTAACGCTTCTACAGGGCATGGTTCTATCCGTCTGTATGACTGGCTTTATCTACTCTTTTGATCAAGGAGGCGCGGGGGCCACCGTCGCCGGCAACGTTTTAGTTGCAGATTTGAAGCACTATTACTATTCTGATTCTACCTCGGGTACTCCGAGCTTGGAAACCGAGTATTTCGCAGCCCACGTCTACGGCGAATGTCAGTCCTCCCCTCTCCTCGGCTTTCTCCTCTCTGATCATAATCTGCATAGCCTCATATCCCTACCTCGATACGCCTGCGGGAGCTGCTCAATGGGGAGGTCAACCACCGCTGAGAGAAGAGAGCGGATGGAAATACTACGTACGTTACACATCTCCTGACCTGTCATGACATGTCCTGATCCTTCGCCACCAGTTCCTCCAAACCAGTACCGATCGTACCGCATCCGCTCCCTCGGGTAGATCCGTCCAAATTGCCTCAACGTGTGTCCACTACGACATCGTCGAGGGGCAAAGCGGCGACACGGACTCGATCACGTACATGAATGGGACCGAGCGAAAGACGTTGTTTAACCTCCAGGTATGAAACGAGCCCCTATTTGATCTCTGCATACTGACATCTGTGCTCTTCGCAACAGCGAGCCGCCCGAGGAGCAACGTAAGTACTCAACAATTGAATCCGCCCAACTGAGCTGACGCATACCCTGCACAGCGTCTGGAGCAACACCTTATCCAGCGACGACCCCTCCATCGACTGCGGCCCGCGCTGCGCACGCGTCATCGTCATCCAATACCTCGACGTAGGCGAAGCCGCCACCAACCCAGGCCAATTCTTCGATTGCAAAATCACCGTTTCCGCCGTGGACGGCGCGAGTCTACCCGAGCACGCGTTGGCGGATGACCAGGCGAGGATTGTGGGGGGTGCTATTGGTTTGCGTGGGTTTATCACTGCGGATCGGTGGCAGTATGTTCGCTATCCACGAGAGTGAGTGTTATTGTTATGTGAGATAGTAAGAATGGGTGCTGATGGTTAATAGGATTGTCTGGGGACAGAGGTTCCAAGGGAACGTTACCCGTGTCGAATGGCTCAGTTCTCGTTTCGCAGCGGGATCTCTCGCAATGTTGGACTTGTTGAACCCAAAGGTCGAATCGCAGGGTGAAGTTCCGGCACATGGCACCGTACTCGTCGTTCACTGGATCCCAATGGTAAGCCGGCCATCGACTAGAGTAATTCACAACGCTGATCGACACGTATTAGATCATCGTCTTTGGTAGCCTGTTAGTCCTTCAGCTCGTTTTGGCTGTTGGGGTCGCAATGTACAGCAACTCTGTCATCTCTCCTCCAGACTCTCCACTCGTCCTCGTCTCCATGCTCCGAGGTTCGTCTTTACTACTCACTCACCGCTCTTTACATACTGACACATCCGCTCTAGGTGTCGCAAGTAGACTTGAACAACACGGACTCTTACTGACCGCTCGCGATATCTCCCGCGCGCTCGGGTGGGAACGATATGTGTACGGCGTGCGCAACCTGGACGGGAAGATGATGCATGGGAACTACCGAGCAGAGGTCGGACAGGATCTGCCGCCTCAGGGACGCTTCCCAGACGGACAGTATGACTAGTTGATTGATTGATTCCGAAAGTTCTCGTATCTTGGACGCTCTTATGCTGCTGTATAGTTTCCATTTCTTTCGTTTTTGGGTTTTGGGTGACCTTGGACTTTGATACTGCGGCCCTTATTGCTCTAATCTTGACTATGTACATTGCTAGCGTTGCAATTTTTGTTCGAGAGAGTTCTTATTACCTTGTTCGTTATCTAAACTAGCCTATGCTTTCTAATCACGAGGAAGGGCCTGAATTTAGGTATCTGAGTAGTTTAACGATATTTCAACACTCACGAGGGGTAGTTCAATTGTATGTGTATGTAGAAATATCTGTCAACGGTTCGACCAGCAGCCCGATGGTGGCCATGGCTTTTGAAGAGCTTCGTAGATATAGCTCCAATCTTCTTGCGGATTTATGACTCCCAAAGATAGTGCCAAAAGCGCAAAGTCCCTCCTTTGCTGCCATATAGGTAGCGAATACCATTCTTCGCCGTGTATCACTTTAAACTTGACGCTCTTATCACGAAACAATGGCACCAGAAATTGGAATTGGGCTCGATTGCTCTGGTGGCTGATAGAGGGTGCATTCTCCCACATGTGTTTGAGAATGATGCTGAGCATCCTCACGTCACCAACCAACTCTTCGAGACTTTGACATGGTTGGAGCAGAACGTAGGTTAGTTCGCACATATCATAGAGTAGAAGATCTTCCACGCAGTCATACCACAGCTCGATACTTTTGAGCTGTGAAAACGACTCTCGTAATACAGTCGTGATTTGCAAGAGAAGACTTGTTCCGTTGATGCCAAGGGTCAAGTGAGTAAGCTTGGGCATCGAAACGACCGTGTCCATGGGAAACTGTCTTCCACGCAATTCGAGCCGTTGAAGCTCAGGGAAATCAAGTTCGAACGTGGTCATGAGTTCGGGAAGGTCGAGCTTAAGGACTGTGAGTGCTTTCGCCGACTCTAGGAAGACCATATACTCCAAAGCTTCTGATGCCATATCTTTTCCGAAGGAGATGCCGAGAAAGCGTAAATTTTCTGCATTTGGAATTGATGGGACCATGCAGTTGTTCAATGCCAGTTGAGTGAGAGACGGAGCATAGGGAAGGAATAGAAGTGTTTCGGATGTAGGATGTTGTAGAACAAAAGATAAAAGGTTCGGGGTTGGATAGCTGAGCGCTATGGCAATGGTTTGGTCTTCGCCTCTGAACATTGGTGGGAAGTCCATAGCTAGACTCAAATGTCTCCATCTAGCGCAATAGACCCCATCATAGCCAGTGAAAACAGTCAATAGCGCGAGAAAACATTCCTGGGCTACGGCTTGACAGTTGCACTGAAGGCTTTTCTTTGTTTGCTTGTCGATCCTTCGTGGACATATGAGCGTTGATGACATATCCAACTCTCTGTATTCGATGTCTTCCACAAATGGAGGGGCTGTACTTCCAAGAAGGTTGCGCAACTCGATGTCGATGGGAACGGTATTTCCACTCCTTTCCAACCGTCTAACAACTCGTCTACTCAGAATCTCCAGAGATGGCCGATGTGCGAGATGTATCCTGAATTGACTCCAAAGGCTGCATCGGGCAAGTGCTGCTATGTACCACTTCTTGCAGACGAAAAGTAGCGTTTCCGTTGGGTGCTCGATGGTCTCTTCCGTCACATAATACGAAAATACTTCTGCCAGCACGTCAAATGGGAGCTTATCATTTCTGACTGGCGACGTTGGGTCCATGGTATGAAATAGGCGCTCGCCACAAGCACTCGACCCTCACTGCTCTCAATCGGAAACAACATTCAGACGGGTCTTTCATACTGGGAGATAAAATGAAACAGATACAAAATGTGCTCTGGGCTCAACGTTAAAAAAATCGGCCGGACTTAGAGTGTGCTAACACTATACCGAAAGCACGGTGGAGAACGAGATCGAGCTCTGCGTTTATCCATAGCGCCGCCGAGGAGATTGTACTGCATTGGAATTCTTCACGGCACTGAGCGCGGGTACCACGTACGGCCACGTGGTAAACCGGGAACTTTACGGAGTGAGCAAAAGCCGTATAAACTCCTCTTGGGGACCAAGAGCAAACATTGCCCACTGAGTCATCATGACGACCACGCTTCCACCTGAGATTTGGTTAATCATAGTCAAAATGGCTGTCGTGGCAAGCGCCTGTCCACGAGAAGCCTACACAATACCTTTAGCGATAGAGCCATTCAATGGGCCCAGGATGACTGACAGAACATGGGGTATTCTTCGGCTCGTCTCCCCCCAATTCAAAGCGTTTGCCGGGCGAGCACCATCCTTCGCGATGACACGACATCGGAACTCCATCCCTGA
>KN824303.1:154542-194724 GCA_000827415.1 Serendipita vermifera MAFF 305830 | reverse complement strand
ACGAGCTCAGAATGGAGCTCGTCGGCATCTCCTCCGATTCAGTTTGGAAGCGCGCTCAATACATCAAGTCTTTTGTTCCTTATCGAAGGCAGATCAAATTAGCTATGCTTAGAGTGGCGGAGGAAACTGAGGGGGTTGTCGTTTTTTGCGGATGGATTTTAACGGGAGGCTTGTGGCGGGGGGTTGTTTAAGGGTATATCACTTCGAATGCACAATATCTATATACGCAGACCCACATGTAACACTATGCTAAGTTTGATACGTAATGTGTGACACAATCGAAACTTGCACTGATATTTGAATATCAGGATTCCAACTTTCCGAAGCCGTCAGCATCACGTATCACATCCTTGATCCAATGTAGTTGGCGTCCTTGCCACCAGATAATAGATGCCGATCAAGGCTCTGGCAGCTGTCAATTTGTGAAGCGAAAAGTCTCCAGATGTTTGATATTTTTTGTCGGTCGCTAACCAGGATTTCTTATCTGATGGTCAGTTTGGACATTCATTCGATGGATCGAGAGATTTTTTTCATTTTTCATAAAAGGGGGTCAGTCATCAGGCAAAAGTTTTACCCAGGGGGTTCCTTTTGAAAATCTTACTCATTCTCATTCAAACCCAATCTTCATGTCTTTCACCGAGTCTACCACCAACATCACACTCGACGGGGGTCACATCATGAAGGCGGATTGCAAAATATTGATGGCGACTTAGTTTCCGCTAGTATTGATCTCGACACCGTTTTCGGCAACGTCAACGGAGAGTTTGTTGCCGGAAACCAGGACTATTCGCATTCGGCTACGGAAATCTCTATCATTACTCGTGAGGACGGGAGTGTCTGGCTCTCTGGTAGTTTGCCAACTGAGGATGACTCGCGTAAACAAGCAACAATCCGCCTCGACCTCTACATTTCGAATGATAATGGCCAGCTCGTTTTTACTGGTTGATTGCGTTGCTACATCGGGAACTGTAGCGGGGACGGGTGGGTCTAGGTTATTGTAATACACGGTTGTAACTCTAAAGTTTCGTCATTGCAGAAACGGAGGGCATCTATAGTGAGAGAATTGGGTGAAGAGAAGCCGGTCATTTGTTAGTGACGAAGGCTGCTGTACTTGTCCTCGAGTCAATCATGGTTGTCTTCACTGAATAACTTCACTGCGCTCTTCCGTTTCAGTAAAATATTGAGTAACTGGAATTGACGGCGTATCTTTTTTATTCAAATTAATCCAGTGCGTGCTAGTGTCTCTTTCCTTGCAAAGCCTCCGCCGATGGACCGAGCAGACGGTGATTCTCCCCTGAGTAAGAAGCCGTGCTTATCATACGGAGATGAAGTTCGTGATTGCTTATACTTATCGACCAACTCAGGTACGGCCTTGTGGTTAGGATCCAAATGGGGCTAAACGAAATCATTAAAACGACGACTTTAACCTTCATTACACTTGTCATTTATATTGTAAAGATAACCATTGCACGGTGTAGAAGAGATAGTACGGCGATTCCTACGACAAGGTCGTTGGAAATAAGCCTTTTGCCACTCGCACATTCCAACATCACGCGCACTTATCCTTAGAAGCAGGACCCGGCAGAGAATACTGCCTCGAATTGCGAATCCCAAGTGCAAAATGCTTGATGAGGCGATCATCCTTGAGCAATGGGGCCCAGAGATCAAACGATTCGAGCTTTGCATACCATCGATTCATATGAGCGGGCGTCATATCGATAGCAGATGTGCCGGTAAATACTGGCGCACAGAATTCCTTAAACGATTTCCCATAGTTCTTTTCGTTTAAATCAATGGCGTCGAGGAGCATGTTGAGCTTATTGTTCGCAATGTCCTCGCTCGGCTGCCATCCCCCTGCTGTCAAATGAGCCGCCACCCAAGGCCACGCATCGCATCTCTTGATCTGCTTCCTCGTCTCCAGAGACTCGAGAAGCGGCAGCACACCTCGATTCATGGTGACCTCTTGGATCTTAAACGGGCTCGGATATGGATCGTGCATGATGATGTTATAGAACTGCGCTCCGGGTGTCATTGAAGCTTGGATCTCGGGCTGATTAAAGTAGTATGCCTGGTCAGACATGTCCTTGATGAAGAAGCGATACATCCGCATCGTCTGAGGGTCTAGCTCGATTTGGATATAGTGCTTTCGTGGGTCAATCGCCGGGCTTGAGTGATATATCTGAAGTATACAAAATACCTAGAGAAGGTTAGTCACGTCATTGGTGATGCGATACTGCAAATCCGTTGGTGAGCCACACTCACAACAATGCCCGAATGAGCAGCCTGCCATCTCTCCAACTTTCTCTCCGTCTTGTAGATGTGCGAACTGGGTTCTCGAAGGTGATTTATCAGTTGACATTCTCTTTTGTGCTCAGACCAGTCGCCCTTCTGGCATTTTCTGCTCTATAATGAAGATTAATTATGAATATCTCTGCATTAAAAGTGACATACGCAGTAAAACACACGTTGTGGACGGTGTGCGCAGCCAGCGCAGGTCTTCAACGGCTCTGTCGTCGGATAGTGATGACAATAGGAGCACTTTTTCCATTCCTTGTGTGAACTCGGGGCTTTTAATCTCTCTCTAGCCCAGTTTGGGAGTTTTTCAAAGCAGTCGGCCATGGTGGTAGGGGGAGAGTGGAGTTGTTCCATTTGGTTCTATTTGGTGGTGTGGCGACGGCGCCTCTCCAGGGCTCACGGAGGAGTCATCGCACTAACTTGGAGAGCTGAACTGGTTAGTCACTTTGACATTGTGGCTTCCATAACTACGCCAGAACTGACTTTGAATGACAGGAATAGGCGACGCTCGATTGCATGCTCGTCGTAGAATATCTCAGCCTTTACAAATGATCTTATACTCATCAATATTTTAATTCGAGAACTAGTACCGGTATCTAAGAGACATCAAATACATTTGGTGTGAAGTCATCGTTACGTCAGCATCCTTGGGCGTCCTCTTGGCTCTCGGGTGCAAATATAGGACGCAGGGGGGAAATGAAGGAGTATTACAATGAATACAGCGCAGAAACATCCATATGTCTCAGTACGCAGGATATCTTGTCAAGTTCCTCAGGTTTCTCCCGCGCCTCCTTAGACGCAGGCAATTCCTTGGACGCTTTTGGACAGTTTAAAGGTCATCTAGTGCATGAATAGCATCCTGTTACTATCACATCGAGGACACGACAGCCTCCCACTACCGAATCCGTTCTCCCTTCGCCAAATCCCAAAAATACTGGAACTCGGGAATGATAAGCGGAGATAGAGGATTGAAAGATGACTGTAGTGTCCTTGGTAGATAGATGGTAGATGGTTGTGGGTTTGCCACTGACCGACGCTTTTCTCGCTGTTCACGAGGTGCTAGGGACACCTGCAGTGAGGATATTCAAGCAGTCAGCAACGCTATCCAACTGATACAAGTATGAAATGAATGAATGAAGCAGACATTTATTCTGAAATATAGGTAATGAGCCGGGGTCCATGCAAAAGTGAGGAGGTCGACGCACACTCCTGAAGCAGGCTATCACTTGGTCAGGGCAGTTGATGGCAACCGAATTAATTCCAATTCGACGACCGGGTTCATCTTAAGCACGTTGAGTCTAGCTGGCTTTGGGAGCGTGGGGTTGACGGTCGAAGGCTAAGCCTCCTGATCCAGGGGACGGTGGATCTCTGATGCGTGGATTCAATCCCGTATCAATGCTCTTCGTGGCTTTTACAAGCGGTGGAAAAGACGTCAAAGTCGTCGTGATAGGAGCCAGGTGAACAGAGATGTCGACGAGTCCTCTTTCTCCCAAGAATATAAACAAAAACGACGTTATAGTATTTTAGGAAGCCAACCAGAGTCATGAATCTTGAGATAGAAGTTCATAGTTGTCAAGGGGGGAGAGTAACAAAACCCGATCCAGAGCAGAGGTTATAAACGTGCTTTCCCATTCAACAAGTAATTGATATAGCCCAAGTTACATGCCCAAATCATCGGATGCTAGAGTCAAATTGGCTCCGGGGCCAGTAGTTTAGTGAGTCGGGAAAGCCACGTCCGCTATTACTCGTCATAAAGTTGCGCACTAGTAAATAATGGGACAGTTGAAGGAGTGACGAATACGCATGAATGCGGCAGGCCGGTAAGATATGGCATTCGGAGAAAGGACACGATAGCAGATGGTCACAGCGTCATTGAAGGAGATGTTGAAGCGGCTATTTAGAGGCTATATTGTCATCAGAAGTATTTTTTGAGTGCTTTATAGAGGGATGAAAGAAGTATTTTTTGAGTGCTTTATAGAGGGATGAAAGCGGCAAAGGAAAACGGCGAACGAAAATGATGGGATCGGACATCGTCATCTTCTCTTCGAAGACATGGCGTCAGAGAAGATAGAGGGCGGCTCGAAACTAAAGACGACGATGAAGAGCCACACGTATGGCGAGGTCGAGAGTCAAGAAGAGTGGGAGACAGGTGTCAGCAGAGGCTTGTTATTTGCACGCAACGGGGAGAAACCGAGGGCAGCAACGAACAAACAAATAAAGACGGGAAAAATCTTCGATGCAGGCTACTGGTCCTAGACGCGAATTACACAACAGAATTTTGAATCTGACAACGTTACATTTAGCTACACAAACTGCTATAAACTACTGTTAACTGCATCCTGTCAACACCGGACGACACGAATAAGCAGTGGAGACAGAGGTGCAGAACTGATAGTAGCGTTCCCGAATGACTCGATAGCCTTGAAGTTACCACTTGACAAAAGCAAGATATGCATCACCATTCAAACCAACGGAGATGAAGCTGCTCTAATCAGTGGTAACTGCCACAGATGATGAAATTGAGTGTATATAGGTAAATAAAATGACATATTTCACGCAAAACTGACAGAAAAGCCAAGAAATTGTACGAAAGATAGGAATAAACTGTCTGTGAGCCAGGCTTCTTGAGCTACGGGACGGCAGAAACTTTGAACGACCGTAGCGCTAAAAGTCATACTCTTTGTGGCTTGTAAATCCGTGGCCGAAAAGATGTCAACGACGTCATAATATGGTGCTCAGGTGAACAGAGAGGCGACGAGTCCATTTTGTAGTACTTTACTCGGGAGAATAACACTCTGATACTTTGGGAAGCCCTTCGGAGTCATGAAACTTGAGAGTGGTCAAGTAGAGAAACAAGATCAGATAGAAGGTAGAGGCCATAATCGTGCCTTTCAGTTCGAGAGAGAACATATGGCCCTAGCACCCGTTTTGTGGGCGGGCAGTGTCCAACTGTTGGACACAGAGCATTGGCAGCCATGATGCCAGGGGGTAATGAGCTCTGGAGACCAGAAGATTTATTGCGTCCTTATGTCGAGAGGGCCCTGGACCAGTCTTGTTAATCCTCATGGGATTAAGCGTGGGACCCTCATTCGACAATTAGAGCAGCAATACGCCCGCGTGAAAGAAGCAGAAATGCGGGGCGTGACGTGAGGAAAATGAACGCAGCTGTCGTAGTGATAACCGAGTCTGATGCGAGTGATGTGACTGTAGGCAACAGTTCAGGATACCATCAGGGCACTTCACGGTGGATTAAAACAGCGAGCCACAGGCTCCAGCATCGTCGCCATATTTCTGGGCACGTGGGTGACTTTGATAGACAAAGTGGAGATAAAAGTGCACAATAACGGTGACGACGATGAGGGACCAGATGATGAGGTTGGGGATCAAGGAAGGGTGAGAGCCAAAGTCGGCGGAGAACCGTTATATTATTTGGGTGCAGCGGGCGAAACTGAGGCCGAAAAAAGTAAGAAATACGGGGATTAAAATTTACATTACGGGCTGTTTCCAAGTACTTTTGTTAAGTTTCTCAGGTTCTCCGGTACTTGGACGCAAGCTGCTACTATGGTTCATTGCCCTTTGGACAAAAGATATCTAAGCCGTGAATTTCATAACAATATTCTAAAGCCGAGAGCACATACGATCAACCCCCGATATCCCCCACTGTATCCGTCACTCTCGGTGACATCCACAGATACTG
Organism: Serendipita vermifera MAFF 305830; assembly: GCA_000827415.1. NCBI lineage: Eukaryota > Fungi > Basidiomycota > Agaricomycetes > Sebacinales > Serendipitaceae > Serendipita > Serendipita vermifera. The sequence continues at coordinate 188,732 of KN824303.1, read as the reverse complement.
TACAGAAGAAGAAGCGGAGCAAGAAATCGGGAGTTAATAGAAGGAACTTCGATGGCTCAACGGTTGTGGCATTATTGCTGACCGACACGTTTGTCCCTATCCACAAAGGTGTCAGGGAATCCAGCCATGAGATATTCAACCGATCAGTGAGACCACCCACTGGTACAATTGTTGCATGATCGGGTTATGGAATATATCTTCGGCGAGATTAAGGTAACAGTCCAATTTCTACCGGAAAATGAGGGAGTTGACGCACACTCCTGAAGCTAGCTATTGTCTATTCAGGGCGGATGATGGTAGCCGAATCAACTCCAATTCGACGACTGAGCTCGTCTACGCTCGCTGAGTTTAGCTGGCTTTGGGAGCATGGAATCAACAGTCGAAGACCAAGCCTTCTGATCCACGGGACGGCGGAATTCTCTGATAACCGGAACAATCGCGTAGACATTCTCTTTTTAGCTTGAAACTAAGTGGAGGAAAAAGTGTCAATGATGTCGTAAGAGGAGCCCTGGTAAGGAGAGAAGGTGACGAGTCCTTTCCGAGGCAGTTTGTGCGGGATTATAAGCAAAGTAACATTGGAGTATCCTAGAGAACCAATCTAAATCATCCAAGTTGAGATAGGCGTTTAGGGTGGTCAAGGAAAGAAAAACAGAATCAGATCCGGAGTAGAGATTGGAAACGCGCCTTTCAGCTCAACGACCTGTCCTGGCTCCAGAGCTTCCCAAGGTGCATGTCCAAAAGATTGGATAGCTGAGCATTCGTGTTCACAATGCAAGAGTTAAATTGGGCCTCTGGGGGCGGCAGTTCGTTGAGTCGGAAAAAGGCAGGTCCAATTCCATTACTCGTCACAAGTGTGCGCACGAGTCACCAATGAGACAGTTAGAGTAGCATTAAACACGCATGAAAGAGGCAGGCTGGTAAGATATGGCGTGCGGAGAGAGAAAACGAGCAGATGGTCACGGCGTCATTGAAACAGATGATGAAAATATGTTCTAGAGGCCGTATTATCATCAGGAGTATCACTTAAGTACTGTGCGGAGGGGTAAAGGGTAAAGAAAAAGGGCAGGCAAAAATGGTGGGATCGGACATCGCCATCTTCGAATCGGGGTCCTACAAATCTCTCACTATCAAAGAGAAGAGAAGAAGGCTCGGGACTGGAGACGACGAATAGAAGCCACACGTATGGCGGGGTCGGGGTCAAGAAAAGCGGGAGCCAAGTATCAGCGGAAACTTTCTATTTGGGCGTAACGGGGAGAAACCGAGACTGAAACATCCGGAGACAAATGGGGAAATCCATTACAGATTACTTCCCAAGCTCTTTCGTTCAGGTCCTCGGTTTCTCCCGTACCTCATTGGATGCCAGCTAGTCGAGGACGGGAATTGCATAGCAGCTTTTGAATCCGAGAACGCTAGCATCAACTGCGGAGATCCCTACATGCAAACTACTCATTAGCGGCATCCCGGGAATACTGGACGACACGAATAAGTAGTGGAGAAAGGTGCAGAGCTAACAGTAGCGTTCCCGAACGGCTCGATAACCGTGGAGTTACCTTTGTACGCGAAGATTTATCCATCACCATCCAAACCAATGGCGATGGACTTGCGCAATCAGCGATAACTCCCATAGGTGATGAAATTGTAGTATATATGGGTGGATACGATGACACATTTCACGCGAAACAAGACGAAACGGCCAAGAAATTACACAAAAGATAGGAATAAACGGTCAGTGTACCAGGCCTCTCGAGCCACGGGACGGCGGGATCTCTGTGACGCTGGGCAAATTCAGTCATGCTCTTTGTGGGCTGTAAAAATAGGTAGCCGAAAGGTGCCAATGACGTTGTGATATGGAGTCCAGGTAAACAGAGAAGGCGACGAGTCCCCTTCGAGGCAGTTTGTGTGGGAATATAAGCGACACGACGTTATAGTATCTGAGGGAGCCAATTTACGTCATATGAATTGCGATAGACGTTCAGGGTGGTCAAGGAGAAAGAAACAGAATCGTATCTGGAGTAGAGAGTATAAACGTGCTTTTCACCTCTATCAGTCTTGTTGGCTCCAGAACTTCCCAAGATGCATCTCCAAAGTATCGGAAAGTTGATAATTAATGTTCACAATGCTAGAATCACATTGCGCTCCGGAGCCAGTAGGTCATTGAGTAGGAAAAAGGCACGTCTATTGTTATTCCATTACTCGTCATGGATTTGCGTACGAACCACTAATGCGACAGTTGGAGTAGTAATGAACACGCGCGAAAGCGGCAGGCCAGTAAGATACGGCGTACGGAGAAAGGATACGATAGCAAATAGTCACAACGTCATTGAAAGAGGTGCTGACGGTACTATTCAGAGGCCCTATTGCCATCATAAGTATTATTTGAGAACTGTGCGGAGGAATTGAATAAAGGGGCAAAGAAAAGAGCCGAGTGAAATGGTGGGATCGGACATCGCCATCTTCGAATCAGAGCATGACACATCTCTCATTATGAAAGCGAAGAGAAGAAGGCTCGGGACTGAAGACGACGATGAAGAGCCACACGTATGGCGAGGTCGGGGTCAAGAAGAGTGGGCGCCAGGTGTTAGCGAGAACTTTCTATTTGGACGCAAGGAGGAAAAACCGAGACCGAGATGTCAAGAGAGTACGGGGAAATCCATTGCAGATCACTTCCCAAGCTCTTTTCGTCGAGGTCCCCGGTTTCTCCCGTAACCTCCTTGGATGCCAGCTAGTCGCGGACGTGAATTAAATACCGGCTTGTGAACCTGGGAACGCTAGCGTCAACTGCGGAGATCCCTATATGCAAACTACTCATTAGCGGCATCCTGGGAATACCGGACGACGCGAACAAGTGGTGGAGAAAGGTGCAGAGCTGACAGTAGCGTTCCCGAATGACTCGATAACCGTGGAGTTACCGATCGACGCGGGGACCTATCCATCACCATCCAAACCAATGGAGATGGAGCTGCAGTGATTAGCGGCAACTCCAACAGATGATGAAATCGTTGTGTATATAGGCAGGTAGGATGACACATTTCACGCGAAACAAGACGAAACGGCCCAGAAACCACGCGAAAGATAGGAACAAATGGTCGATGTACCAGGCTTTTTGACCCACAGGACGGCGGGATCTCCGTGACACTTGAACACTTCAGTCATGTTCTTTATGGCTCGTAAATAGACGGCCGAAAAGATGCCAATGACGTCGTAATATGGAGCTCAGATGAACAGCCAGGCGACCAGTCCATTTTGCGGTACTTTACTGGGGGGAGATAATAGTATGGTATGCTGTGAAGCAAAACGGAGTCATGGAACGTGAGATGGAGGTTTAAAGTGGTCAAGAAGAGGGAATAGAGTCAGATAGAGAGCAGAAACTATAAACGTGCCTTTCCAATCAGAAAGGACGTACGACCCTAGCACTCTGGACCGTAGACACATTGTGTCCAAGCAATTGGACAGCAGGGCGCCGGTGCTCACAATGCTAGAGGCTACTTGGTTGTGGAGACCAGTCGGCTCATTGCGCCTTGTATCGAGAAGGTGATTATTTCACGCCGCTAATCCCCACAGGATTAGGAAAAAGTCCCTAACTCGACAGTTGGAGCGGCAATGAGCCTGCGCGAAAGAGACAGGAATATGAGACATGACGTGAGGGAACTTGGGAGTTGTCGCAGTCATCGAAAATTGATGCTCGGATGCGAGCGATGAGACCGTAGGCAATAGATCGCACATCTGGGCACCTCACGGCAGCGGGCCACAGGCTCCAGCATCGTCGCCATATCTCTACGCACATGGGTAACTTTGATAGATAAAGTAGAGATACTCAGTAGTGGTGACAATGATGAGTAGCCAGACGATGAGGTTGGGAATCAAGGAAGGGTGGGAGCCAGAGTCGGCGGAAAACCGTTATTTGGGCGCAACGGGAGAAACGAAGGCGCAACGCCAGAAAAAAAACACGGAAAAATCACATTGAGGTTGATTCCCAGGTACTTTCGTGAAGCTCCTCGGGTTCTCCCGAACTTGGATGCAGGCTGCTGCTACTGTTCATTGCCCTTTTGAACAAAACATATCTGGGCCGTGATTTTCATAATGATATTCTACAGCTGAGAGCACATACGATGATCTCCGATATCCCTTATCCACCACTCTGGTGACATCCAGAGATACCATATGCAAAAAGAAAAGCAGAAAGGATTGGGGAGTTGATAGAAACATCTTTGATGGCGCAACGGTTGTGATATCATCACTGACCGACAGGCTTGTCCTTATACACAAGGTACCAAGGAAACCAGCCATGAGATATTCAAGTGATCGGCGAGGCCACTCACTGATTCACTTGCTATATGATTGGTCTAAGCAATACATCTTCGGCGGAATTAAAGGCAACGGTCCAGTTTCTAACCGAAAATGAGGGAGTTGACACATACTCCCGAAGCAAGTAATTGTTAAGGCAGACGATAATAGCCGAATGAACTCAAATTCGACGACTGGATTCGTCTAAGCCCATCGAGTGTAACTGGATTTGGGAGGTGGAGTCGAACGTCAAGGATCAAGCCTCTTGATCCACGCGGCACGGCAGAACTGTCCGATAAATCAGACCATCGCAAAATCATGCTCTCCAGGACTGGGGGATAGGCACTCGAAAAAGTGACAATGGTGTCGTAAGTGGAGCCCTGGTGAGCAGAAAAGGCAACGAGTCCATTTCAAGACAGTTTGCACGGGAATATATGTAAAACGATGTTAGAGGATTCTAGGAAGCCAACTGAACTCATTCAACTTGAGAGGAATGTTCAGGATGGTCAAGGAGAACAGAACCCAATCCAGAGCAGAGGTTATAACCGTGACTTTTCCGAAATCTTGAACATATGGTTCCACAAATACCAAAAGTTCGTGTCTAGACCATCGGACAACCGAGCGTTGGCGTTCACGATGCTAGAGTCAAATCGGACCCGGGACCAGTAGTTCATTGAGTCGGAGAAAGCCACGTTTGTTATTACTCGTCATGGAGTTGCGCACGAATCACTGATTTGACAGTTGGAGCAGTATTTGAACACGTGCTAGAGCGACAAGCAGGTGAGAAATGGCGTGCGGAGAAAGTACACGATAGCAGATGGTCACAGTGTCATTGAAAGAGATGATGAAGACACTCTTTAGAGGCCTTATTATCATCAAAACGATTACTTGAGTACTGTACGGAGGGAGAAAAGGGCAAAGAAAAAGGGCAAGCGAAAATGGTGGGATCGGACATCGTCATCTTCGAACCGGGGACTGGCAAATCTCTCATTATCAAAGAGAAGAAAAGAAGGCTCGGGACTGAAGACGACGATTAAAAGCCACACGTATGGCGAGGTCGGGGGACAAGAAGAGTGGGAGCCAGGTGTCAGCGAAAACTTTCTATTTGGACGCAAAGAGGAGAAACCGAGGCCGCGATGTCTAGACACAGAAGGGGAAATTCATTACAGGTCACTTCCCAAGCTCTTTCGTCGAGGTCCTCGGTTTCTCCCGTACCTCCTTGAATGCCAGCCTACTCGTCCCGGAACATGAATTACAAAGCAAAATTTGATATCTGGGAACGCTAGCGTCAACTATGGAGATCCATACATGCAAACTACTCATAGCGGCATCCCGGGAATACCGGACGACACAAATAAGCAATGGGGAAAGGTGCAGAGCCGACACTAGCGTTCCCGAATGACTCTATAACCATGGAGTTACCGCAGTACAGCTACACTTCCTACATCACCATCCAAGCCAATGGTGATCGAGTTGCGGCAATCAGCGGTACCTCCCACAGGTGATGAAATTGTAGTATATATGATTGGGTACGATGACATATTTCACGTGAAACAAGACGAAATGGCCAATAAACGACGCGAAACATAGGAATAAACGGACTGTGCACCAGGCTTCGTGAGCGTCAGGACGGCGGGATCACTAACACTGTCCCTACTGTAGCCATGTTTTTTGTAGCGTAAATAGATAGCCTAAAGATGTCAATGACGTTGTGCTATGGAGTCCAGGTGAACAGAGAAGGCGACGAGTCTATTTTGCGGTACTTTACTCGGGAAAATGATACTACGTAAAATCCGATCGGAGTCATTAAGCGTGAAGTGGATGTTCAGAGTAGTCAAGGAGAGAAAGAAATCAGATGCAGCACAAAGGCTATAAACGTGCCTTCTCGCCGGAGAAAAGACATGTGACCCCAGCACTCATGATGGCTGATGCCTACCTATCGTGTCCAAAACATTAGGCCACGAAGCGTCAGTGCTCACAGTGATAGGGGCTACTTGGCTCTGGGCACGAGTCGACTCGTTGCGTTCTTTTGTCGAAAAGATTTTCATTCCCCCGTACTGATCAATCCTCATGGGATTAAGAAGGGGTATCTAATTCGACAGTCGGAGCAGTAATGAGCCCGTGTGAAGGAAGCAGGAATACCAGACATGACGTGAGGAGAATGAATAAAGCTGTCGTAGTGATAACCGAAACTGATACTTGGGTGCAAGTGATGAGACTGTAGGCAACAGATCGCACATCTAGGCATCTCACGGCAGCGGGCCACAAGCTCCAGCATCGTCGCCATATTTCTCTGCACTTGGGTGACTTTTGTAGACAGAGTGGAGATAAAAGTGCGCAGTAACGGTGACGACGATGAAAATGAGAGTCGGAGGTGGTGGGGAGCCAGGTTGCTTCCAACTCCGACAACAAAGCAAGCCCTCACCTACGCTCTCCCCATCCATTCCCCGCCACTCACTTCGTTCACCAAAACGAAACGGGGCGGCGTAAATTAAACAAACAAAAAATCCGGCCATAAATCGCATCAAATTTCTTGACAGTAGACGTTACAACCTCACAGCACACCTATCAGTTTATATCAAAAAAGCCCGACCTTGTCAAATTTTGGACTCGCTCTCAACAACGCAAACGAACATTTGCATTCTGTAACACGCGTGAGTTGTCCTGGGCTTATCACGTCGACGGCGAGGACGAGGCTGACGCGCCGCCAAAAAGAATAGTTTATATAGCCCACATTTGATGGCACCGCTCGACGACTTGTCCTTTCCATCCTCTTCGAATGAAGATGGGCTCGCACGTGCACTCGCAGCTGCAGCATCAGCCACCACCGCCGCCGACGCCGGTTCTTCGTCTGCTGGGCCCTTTGGCAACTCGACCTCCTCCGAGGGCATCTTCATGTCCGCAAAGACGATGGCGTCCGAAGACGTCTTTGCACGTCTTGCAGCGCTCACTTCGCCCGATCCAAATGCGGAGAACATCGTGCCCGCACCGAGTCCGACGAGGAACAGCCGTATTCGTGCTAGGAGGAGTGACGGTGACGAGGATGACGAAGGGAGTGCACTTGGAAAGGGGTTTGGATCGGGACTTGGGCTGGGATATGCCAGTAGTGTCGGTGGAAGTGGCATCAGCACCGTCACTACCAGCGTGCCGCCTTCCAGTCCTGGCAGCCCCGGGAAACGACCAAGGAAACGTGCGAGAGTGGATGTCGGAGATAGGTGGGTCTCGGAACCGACAGGGTCACATACAGCTAACCAGCATCAGATTTGTACCGACCAAGGAAATTGATGAACGACAACGTGCTTTCCATCTCCTCGACGATGACGAACGGATGCTACACTCTTCACATCGAATAATACCATTTGAAAGCGATGCCGCAAGGGGTAAGCATACTCTTTCGGGGATGGCATTCTCCTGACACTCTCCAGAACAAGCAAACATGACATTTTCATCCATGCTCTCACGTGAACTGGCAGATGACGACGAGACTCCAATCGTACGACCGGCCACTCCCGTCCGTACATCAGGCATCACAACTCCACTAGCCCTCTCGACCGCCTTACCCTCCAGTGCAGCCTCGGTCAGCTCATCCACATCAGGAGCGCCAACGACGCCCACACGGAAACGAGTCTTCACCTTCCAAACACCACCACGAAGCACGACCCCACTCCCCCTCCCTCTCGGTCACGACACACCTCTCGCCTCGGCCTACGCCACCTCCCCCATCAAAGCATCCACCAGCACATTCTTAACCTCCCCACAACGCCAACTCCGCTCCGTATGCAAAACGCCCTTCCGCGTGCTCGACGCTCCCGAGCTAACGGACGACTTTTACCTCAACCTCGTCGACTGGAGCACGACAAACGTGCTGGGCGTTGGATTGGGCAGCGCCGTGTATCTCTGGAGCGCCAAGACGGCTCAAGTGACCAAACTGTGCGACTTGCAAGCGTCCAACGACGCCATCACGAGCTTATCGTGGGTCCAGCGCGGGAGCGTGCTCGCCGTGGGTACCTTTAACGGTGGTGTCGAGGTCTGGGATGCCGTGCGCAACGTGCGTATTCGCCGATACGACGGACACGCCCATCGTGTCGGTGCACTGGCATGGAACGAGAGTACCGTGTCGAGCGGGAGCCGCGATCGCAAGATTTGTCATTGGGACGTGCGTGAACGTGGGAAACGACCGTACGCAACCCTCCTCGCGCATCGACAAGAAGTCTGCGGGCTCAAATGGGGCGGTGGTACGGGTGTACGACAACTCGCCAGCGGGGGTAACGATAACAAGCTGATGATCTGGGATGCCCGTGGTAGTGGGGTCGGTGCGCATGGTGGGAATGCGAATCCGGGTGTGAATGGTGGACTTGCGAATGGGGATGCTGGGGCGGGTGTCGTACCCGTTTGGAAATGGCATGAACATTCGGCGGCGGTAAAGGCGATTGCGTGGAATCCGCATGTTCCTGGTGTTTTTGTGAGTGGTGGGGGTACGCAGGATAAGAAGATGCGGTTTTGGAATACGATGGTGGGGAGTATGCTTGCCGAGGTGGACACTGGCTCTCAGGTGTGTGTTTGTAGGGCTATCTTGAAGCTGTGTCTAACTTTGGCTTTAGGTGTGCAACCTTACGTGGTCCAAGACGTCCCAGGAACTCGTCTCGACGCACGGATACTCGTCGACGTCTGGCTCGAATCTGATTTGCATCTGGAAGTACCCATCTATGGATATGGTAGCCACCCTCTCTGGGCATACCGCGCGTGTCTTGTACGTCATGTTTACATATTTGGCTGGCTCTATCACTAATTGAATCACCTACAGATACCTAGCCATGAGTCCGGACGGCCAAACGATCGTGACCGGTGCAGGCGACGAAACCCTCCGCTTCTGGAACGCCTTCCCTCGCAAACGTGGTGGTGAAGCACGACCAGCAAGCGCCGTTACGAGTTGGGGCAGCATCCGGTGACGAACGTCCACGCATCCATCCTTGGTTCACGTTGGAGACGGGGATTCTGCATCTGTACTCGCCGTGTTTTCAAGGCTTGGCTCCTGGTTCTTTTGTTTCTCTTTTTTTTTTTACTCCATTATGATCACCTCGACTGTTACGTTTGGTGCCTACTTGGGCGCACAACGTCGTACTCGGTTATTTCTTTTTCTTTTTCTTTTCTTTTTGTAGCACATGATCGTATCAATACTCTTTCTTTCTTATTGAACGGGGCCTTTTTGTGAGGATGCAAGCAGGTGGCGAGGCAAGTCAGAACTTGGACCCTGCCTCGACGACTACGCTGGTCCACTGTACACCATGACAGAAAACTGGATCGCGGGATGCTTCGCTTCGGCAACTTCTCGTTGCCCCGCGTAGTCAGCAGTGTCATTGATCCAGTGACTTCTCTTATGACTCGTCAGACCCGGAAAGCGCATTGACGCCCCGAGCCTTTTCCTTCTTTCTATCTTCTTTTTCTACTCTCTCACCGCACCCAAGTGCCTTATTTTTCTCCATCTCATGATTAGTGCTTGCATCGAGACACTTTGTGGCTTCGCAGCCGATGTTCGTGTCCGCGCTGTTGCACCAGCTTTTCGCGAGTTACGATAAAGACTCCCAATTGGCCGTCTCCTCTGCTTACATTCTCCTTGTCTCCGTTTATTCTCGTAACCGACCGCCCGTGAATATATACATGGAGGCTTGATATAGGCACGGAGGGGGAGCACAAGGATGCAAGGGGAACTGAGAAGAGGCGGATAGCGGACGAGTTATCATGAGCGAAGCGTAACAAACGATGCGTCAAATCACCCTCGTTACGCATCCGAACCGCGGTTCTATCATAATGGCTAGCTACTCTTATTTTTCCTCGTGATTCGCTCCAATGTTTGGTCTCTTTTCTGCATACCATTACTTTGGCGCGTTATCTTTATCCGTCTTTGCATTGGTACACCATAACATGTGAATCAATCTCTTGTTAGTCTCAACTCTGCTGCCGAACATTTTGTTAGAACCAATGAACAACGAGGCTCGATTCGCCGGCCATAGGATGACTATATTACTGGCATAGTAGTTGTCAGTTATTGTAGGTACACTCGTGGCCGTGCTTTCCATAGTTTAGGTGCTTCATTGAAGTAAATTCCTTTTTTCCAGTCTGATTGTCAAAGGAATACGAGTGTCTCGCGGTGGAGGCACCACAAGCTGCTTGGGCTAGACAGAAGATGTCATCCATCCCCAATGATCTCATGATTGCACTGTTCGATCAGTGCTACCACGCGCTTGATCCTAGGGAGTGAATTCATGATACATTGGTGGTTGGTCCGGAAAGGTCATAAATAACAAAATTTGAGATATGCTCCATATCGCTACTATGCTTCCGACCAATCAAACGACGTATACGCTTGTCTTACACCTTTATTGATGCACGGCGGTACGACCTTGTCGCCCCTGTGATTTCGTTTGCTACAAGGAAGTCCCAACTCTGAAATGCGATTGTAATTCTGAATCAACTGACAATTTTAAGACCTTAATGGAGTTCTTTCTGGCTTTTTCCCGTTTCTACATACCCCTACCGCGCATGGGGTTGAACGACGTGCCCTAGGCAGGAAAGACGATCCCCAACCATGATTGCTGAGACAACAGGCTGCTTTTTGACGTCCCAGCAGACGTGTTTTATTATACGACGGAGAATATACCCTATTAGCGAACAGATACCCTGCCTCTCGTGTGCAATAATTGGCATACTATATCTGGTGATGAACAGCATCCGTGTCCCATTGTGCAGTGTTGGACACGAGAGGAAGACAGGATTTGCATCTGTATATACCGTATTCTAATGCTCTTGGTGCTTCTTTTTCCTTCCATCTTACTCCATGATCATCACGACTGTTACGTTTGCCTACCTGGACGCACAAGATCAGACCAATCGTTTCTTCCTTTCACATTGAATGAGGCCTCTTTGCGAGGATGCAAGCAAGTGCGAGGCAAGTCAAAACTTGGACCCTGCCTCGACGACTACGCTGGCCTGCATGGACCGTGACAGAACACTGGATCCTAGATGCTTCGCTTTGGCAGCTTCTCGTTGCTCGTGTAGCACCGTCGTTGATCCAGTGACTTCTCTTATGCCGTCAGACCCTAAAAGCGCAACCCTAACCCAATGAATCCTGTCGTGTCGCCAGACCCGAAAGGCAGCATTGACACCTCGAGCCGTGTAGACTCTTCCCGCTTTTTGTCATCTTTCCTACTCTTCTTTCGCACCTAAGTGATCTATTTTTTGTCATCCTACAATTGCTTCCAGCGTGTCTCTTCGTGGTAGTTCCCCCACCTAATGTTTGTATCTGCGCTAGTGTAGCCAAGACTTTTGCAATACGCCATGACAGACGTCCAGGCCTCGGTCATCGCCTCTCAAGAACGGCGTAAACCTTTTCGCGCTTGTTGAACACTATCATATGCGGCAATTGGAAAAGTGCAATTGGCTCTTGAAACTTGCCAGCCTTTGGAGGCCCGAGCGCATCTACGTTTGCCAAGAGATGACGGAGAACCTGGCCTGTTTCATGTGTGAGCGCAGAACAACAGATGGAGTACAACGTACTGCTTTTCCACGAACACGGTCAGGAGCACTGAAAGGCTCCTATTGGCTTTCTACTCTCTTTATTTTATTCGTCTCTCTCCATCTCATAACCAACGGCTCGTTGGGAAGGTTCTATTGTGACTCCTCTCGTATTGGCAAGAATGAACTGAGTACTGGTGCATATTTGCCACGAATTCTGGGGGAGGAATCACAGTTTATGACCTTGTTTCTGTGGCCATCGGTTATTACTCGGAGAAGAAGTTTACAAGGATACTTCTAGGACACTTCGTCGAACTTCATTTGTACTCGAGGCGCTGAAGTCGCGCTCTTTTCGCATCCCCACGGAGGAGTCAATTAATGATACAGTAGTAGATGGTGTCTCTATATCGATTTGCGTACAATTATTGCCCAACAAGTGACAGGGGTATTGGCCATAGATCGGACTGCTTTACTGAAATGATTCAGAGGCAGGCGGCCTCCTCCTTCTGATTAAGGGGGATAGAATGGTTTATCAGGTCCTCTGGCATTTCAATGGCACCAACGACTGAAAGCCGCCATTGCGACGTCCCTTTGAGCGAGAACCCCCTAAATCATCTTTCTCCCTGTCATCTTTTGCTAGGCTTTCACCACATTTCAGTATTCTATTCTTCATTGTGACTCTTATGGTCACTCCTCAGCTGAAATCTGTGTCCGCGCCGTTATACGAGCGTTGCTCAAGCTGGTATTCATGACCCCCAATTTCCCGTCTACTCATATTATCTCATTCATTGCTCATCGTTTATTCTCGTAACCAATTTCCCGTTGGATTTATCATTCTTATGACCTCTGTCATACTGGAGGAAATGGATCCAGTAACGGGTATTCATTTTCTGCAAATAGGCGGTATGGTAGTCACAATATACTAATATCTCGGTGTAGACGGTTACTTCCTTTACGGGAGCAACGGTAGTTCTCGAGTATTTCCTCGAATCTTTCGTGTTTCCAGGCGCCAAAGCGCTTTCATATGTATTCTCACACAGGTACTATTGCGACGGCCGGCTGGTCTTGCTTTGCGGTTACTTGTTCTACATGTCCGAACTGTTGCTTCATTCCGTAATCTTGGAGCGCTATGCTTATCTGTTTTTCTGATGTGGGCTAGCACGATATGCAATACGGTCTCTTGCTAGTCTCATTTCCGGTCAGATTAAGATGGAGGGCTGTCAGATGTCTTGTTAGAACCAATTAAGCAACAAGGCTGGATTACCAGGCTACTTAGGTCCCTCTAAATAGTATTGCGGTTGGTCATGTCAGGAAAGACAAAAAGTAGCCAGAACTAAAACCTGTACTGTTCCATTAACTTCCTTCGAGTTGGTCATGTTAGGTATCAGTGTAACTCCACTATTTATACTATGAGCAAATGCAGCGGTGCGGCTCTATAGCCTACAAGTTGGCAAAGAGTCTAACTCGGCACAATCGCGTAATTTATAGTAGCCCTAAGATAAATGGTGAATTGTTTCATAAATTTCATGCCCAAATGGCGTTGTAGCTCATGTCGCATCGTGGTTCATCTCTACTGAAAGATGAACCCGACTACGACAACGGGAAACGACAGGCTTCCCTTCGACGTCCTGACGGAAATATTCCCGTACTATGCGTCCCAAGAGACTCCTCAATATCCTACAGAAACCCTCCTTCTCGTATGCAAGAGCTGGCACGTGGCCGCACTTGCCAAACACTCCGTATGGAGCCAGTTCAGAATTCATATTGGACATCACGCCCGCTACAACATGTTGCCGAATCGAACAAAAACGCGTCTAAAACGTAGTGGGGATGTCAGCCCTTTGGACATCGAGCTGCGAAATTTAGTGAACGCCGATGCGCCCAATTTTACAGAGGATTTCGAAGATCGCATACTCGATACACCACCTACTGTAATCTGTACGGCAAGGTTCGACCAAACGGGAAAAGAAACCCTGTCGTGCAACTGCGAAGTTTTTGCCTACGAACACATTATTCACCAGCTTTACATCTTGGCTGGTCTGTACGGTCATTATTGCAGACGATGGAGGTCCCTTTTACTCGTCCCAAGCTCCCTAGATTTCTTGGAAGAACAGAAACTCACTGACGGAGACGAGCGGCTAGCATACGTATTAAGCTATCCTACGCCTAAACTGGTCTCACTTTCAATCCATCACTTTATAGACGCCGATATACCCCGATTCCCGCTTTTCCTGCACACGCCAGTACTTACGCACCTCGCCCTCGACAACTGCCTAATCGATATACTTCCCAACGCCGAAAAGTTGGAATTTCTCGGTGTATCGTGGACACATCATCTCGCTATCGACCATTGGGATAGGAACGGGGTGTGGCACCGTCGGGATCAAGAGGGAGTGTGGCAGTACACGTCCATGCGTTGCCTCAAGATTCTCAAGCTCAATTTACCAATGCGAACCTTACTCCGTCCTAGCGAGCTTCCAGAATTGCGAACCCTCGTTTTGCGCGGATCACGATTTCCTTTGGAAAAGGAAGACATGAGCGCTTCTATCCCTCATCTCTCTCATTTGAGCTTGGGCATTGGGAATATGATGCTCCCGTTCAGCTTGGAAACGACCATACCGGAATCTCTGAAGCGTGTAAAGACCTTAAACGTATGGTACAACGGCCCATTCCCATCAGCATGGAGTCTAGAACAAATGCCAATTCATTTGGTGGAGGTGCTTCGCTTGACGTACAGCCTAGAATCGCTCGAGGGCGATGCGCGAATGTTGGGTGTTGTGCTCAAACTCATAGCAGACCCGCCTGAGCCCGCTTCTGATTCAAGGATCCTGGGTAATCAGGAAGTCATCTTTCGAGTCAACCCTGGAGGGTCATCATGGAAGCTTGATCCTTCTAGCGTTCGAGAAGATGTCATCGAATTGGCAAATCGTTTGGAGGTGATGAGTCCAGACAACAGCTGGAAGTCGATCCTGAGGGAGATGGAATTGGAGATAGTGCCTGCTTAACTCGGTATATGCGTTTCAGTGGTCAGGTGTAGCAATAGTCTCATGAAGAATCTCTAAAGGTGCACTTTTTTACCTGTTATCTTCCTCAACGTAGACTGATACTGACCCTTCGCTCCGAAACTACACAATTATGTAATGACCGATCTTGGGTCACCCGTCAGAGACAAAAATGATAATTTGGTGATTACATCTATGAGAACTCGGGCAGGTGGTAATGCGAGCCAAAGCTTGGACCCTTCCTCGACGACGAGCTGGTCTGCCGTGTACCGTAATGGGAAAGTGGATTGTGAATGTTTGTCTTCGGCAGATCCTCGATGCCTTTCGGGCTAGGCATTCACTATCCAGGGAATACTGTCATACCTTCAGGCCCGGAAGGCGCATTGACGCCTCGAGCCCTCTAACCGGGCTCAAATTTTCTGCCTCTTATCTTCATTTCTACGTGTTCATTATACGTCTGTGACTCACTCTTCATCGTCTCGAGGGTGCGTCCATCACGTCTCTCTCGGGTCATTAGTACAGGGTTATTCTCCTAGACCACTTCCGTACCAAACTCCTCTACTATTCCGTGATAAGCTATAGTAGTGGAGAGTTGGCTATTGGGTCCCAGGAGGCTCATTTTCATCGTCAACTTGTTCTCTTTTCTCTTTTGACTGAGCTGGTAAGCCGAGAACTGTGGGTAGGAAAATGGTTTTATGCCACTAATCTTCTTGTAAACTATGAAATACAATATACACTCGAATTATTTGCTCATGGGTAGGCGGCAACCGTACGATTGTAGTCTCTATCGTCTAGTGTACCATAACGAACTCCAGCTTGGCATGCTCGTATAACTCATAATAAGTCTAAATAAAACGACAAGTATCGGTGACTCTAAGGAAATTCTTACAGGATGTCCAGTGGTTCTCGGCAACCCAAATGGCATCAAACGACATTAGCTTGGCCGTCAGGAAAGATGATCCCAGACATGATCGACGAAAAAAACAAAATTATTTACAGCATTAACCCCGACGGGACCAATGATGTGGGCAACCGGGCCGCTGACCGGCACGACGGCTCGGTTTGCCACACCTCTTATAGTCAATATTTGCTTCGCTTCGATTATGAGTTTACCAGGCAGATACCACCTTCTCATATCACAAAAATCTTACGCTGCGGATTTCGGGCACGCTAGTCCTTTAGTCAGCGCGGAAAGACCCGGTGGCTCCGATCCTCGGCCGGAGGGCGGGTTATTTGAGGACATCGAAAAATATATTCACTTGATCCGGACCTTTTATTAGGTCGTGACTCGAGAGAACGACGTACCCATTCCTCCGAGACCTAGACGAGATCGGGCAAGTGGCAACGACAAATTTCTATCAACAAGGATGAACCCAACCACTACAACGAGAAATGGCAAACTGCCTCTAGATGTCTTGACCGAGATATTTCCGCATTATGCAGCGGAAGAGACACCCCAACATCCAACAGAAACTCTCCTTCCCATATGCAAGAGCTGGCATGTGGCCGCTCTAGCCAAGCACTCCATATGGGGCCAGTTTGCGATACAAATTGGGCATGGGAGCGACACCGAAATGATCCTGAGGCGAACAGAAACCCGCCTAAAACGCAGTGGGGACGTCAGTCCTATGGACATAAAGCTGCGAAATATAGTCGATATCGATCCCAACGCGCCCAAAATCATGGAAGTCTTTGAGGACCATCAACCACGTCCAACGCCCGCAGCGAAATGTCCGACAATGGTCGACAAAAAGTCAAGATGGAAAAAATCGTGCACTTGCGAGCGCAGTGCCTACGAATGTGTGGAAAACATACTTATCCTCTTGGCCGGGCTAGACGGGAGGCATTGTGCACGGTGGAGATCCCTGATTCTCTCTCCAAGAACTTCTCAACAACATGTCCGGAGTGATATTGGCATTGTTGGGGATGGGAGAATAGCACAAATGCTGCTTTACCCTATGCCTAGGCTGATCTCACTTTCAATGCATACCTTTATGGACAAATTCTCGTCTGGGGAGCAAATTTTTCCGCACGTTCCATCCCTTACACACGTTGTTCTCAGCGATTGCATGATTTCAAAGATTCCCAACGCGAAGAACTTAGTACTTCTCGGTATCTCATTCAAAAGCCTCATTATCTCCGGTGCTTGGTATAAAGAGCAGGTGTGGCGTACATCGATGCCTCGCCTCAAGGTTCTCAAGCTCAATTGCCCGCGATTCCCTTTATCTTGCCCCGAAAACTTTCCACAGCTGCGGACTCTCGAACTACGTGGTGAACGGTTCCCCATGTATGAAGCGTACACGTACACTCCTCTCCTTCACCTCTCTCATCTGAGCTTGGGTATTGAGGGAACGTTGCTCCTAGAGAGTCTGGAGACGTCCATACCAGAATCTCTGAAGCATGTCAAAAGCCTGAGGTTGTGGTATGGCGGTCGATTTCTCTTCATGAATAGTTCAGACGATATATTACTGCAGTTGGTTCGGTTCCTTCGCTTGATGTCTGGCCTCGAACTTCTCGAAGGTGACATAATAATGCTTAGCATTGTGATCAAGCTAATAGCGGACCCGCCTGAGTCAGTTTCCGATCTGCAGCTCTTTGGTGGTCAAGAGATTAGCTTTCGACTCAGCCCAGGAGGGCCATTATGGAAGCTTCCATCTCCCAGCGCTCAAGAAGATGTTGCTGAACTGGCCAGTCGTTTGGGGGTGATCGGTCTACAAAAAAGCTGGCGGTGGGTGCTAAAGTAATTGGAATTGAAAGTACTGTGACCAAATCAGTTTGTCGGTTCATGGAGAGTCTATAGCAATTTACTTTTTCGCCAATACTCATTTGAAGTGAGAAGAAATCGATATTCATTCTGGTAGAACTAATGGTGTCGGCAACCGAGCGCTAATAGGCACAATCCAGTCCGTTTGCCACACCCTTCACAGTCAATATTTACTTCGCTTATGAGTCTACAGGATAAATCCCACGTTATGGTATGATGAGAATACCGCGTCACTGATTTCGGTCCCGCTAGTCCTAGTCAGCACGGAAAAGCCGGCGGCCCCGATCCTCGGGTGGAGGGTGGGCTATTTAAGGACGTCGAAAGACGAGTAATTCACATCACTTGATCCCGACTCTTCACTAGGCCGGCGACGCCAGTGACCATTTTTCAACTTCGTACCCATTCCACCGAGGCCTAGCCGACACTGGGCAAGTGGCGGCCGCGAATTTCTATCAATAAGGATGAACCCGACAACTACAACAAGAAATGACAGACTGCCTCTTGATGTCTTGACCGAAATATTCCCGTATTACGCAGCGGAAGAGACACCCCAATATCCAACAGAAACTCTCCTTCTCATATGCAAGAGCTGGCATGTGGCCGCGCTAGCGAAGCACTCCATATGGGGCTATTTTACGATACACGCTGGACATCGGAGCGATACTGCAATGTTCTTGAGGCGAGCAGAAAAACGTCTAGGGCGTAGTGGAGACGTCAGCCTTATGCACATCGAACTGCAAAATATAGTCAAAATCAATCCCAACGCGCCAAGATTTATGGAAGACTTTCAGGATCATAGATCACATATAACGCCTGAAGCGGCGTGTCCGACAAGTTTCGACAAAAGGTCAAGATGGACACTATCGTGCACTTGCGAGCGTAGTGCCTACAAATGTGTGGAAGGCATACTTACCCTCTTGGCTGGGCCAAACGGGAAGCATTGCGCACGATGGAGATCCCTAGTTCTCTCTCCAAGTTCTCCTCAACAACTTGGCCTGAATGATATTAGCATAGGCGGGGACGGGCGAATCGCACAAGTGCTGCGTTATCCCATGCCTAAGCTGAATTATCTTTCGATGCATAACTTTATGGACAAATTATCGTCTGGGGAACGAATCCTTCCACATATCCCGTCCCTTACGCACGTTGCTCTCAACAACTGCGTGATTTTAGGGGTTCCCAACGCTGCGAACCTAGAATTTCTCGGCATCTCATGCACAAATTCCATGGCCCTCCGCTCCTGGTATAAAAAGCAGGTGTGGCGTACGTCGATGCCTCGCCTCAAGATTCTCAAGCTCAATTGTCCGCGACAACCTCTACCTTGCCCCGAGAGCTTTCCACAGCTGCGGACCCTCGACCTGCGCGGTGAAGAATTCCCCATGTATAAGGAGCACGCGAACGATCCTATTCTTGACCTCTCTCATCTGAGCTTGGGCATCGGGGAAACGTCGCTCCTAGAGAGTCTGGAGACGTCTATACCAGAGGCTCTGAAGCATGTCAAAAGCCTGAGGTTGTGGTATAATGGTCCATTTCTTTCTACGTATAGTCTAGAACAAATGCTACTTCAGTTGACCAGGTTCCTTCGCTTGATGTCTGGCGTCGAACTTCTCGAAGGTGACATGAATATGCTTGGCGTAGTGCTCAAGCTAATGGTAGATCCACCTGCGCCAGTTTCTGATTCACAGCTCTTCGGTAGCCGAGACATTAGCTTTCGAGTCAGCCCGGGAGGATCCTCAGGGAAGCTTGCATCTCCCAGTACTCGAGAAGATGTTGTTGAGCTGGCTAGCCGTTTGGGGGTGATCAGTCCAGATAAACGCTGGCGGTGGATCTTGGGGCAATTAGAGTTGAAAGTATTGTGACCGAATCTACTCGTTGGCTCATGGAGAATTTATGGCAATTTAATCTTATCTGTGACATAGTATTTCTAAACATAAACAAGCTTCTAACCCTCGTTCTACGATCCTAAAATCGGCCCTGACAACGCATATTGGAGCTATCATGCGTATTACCTGTCGTTCTACCAAGATGTAGGGTCTATAGCTGTTTGAGACGCACTTCGCCATTCGGATATCACTCAAAATTTAAACAATAACTCCGGATTGGGGTTATGGCACATGAATTAGAAAGAGAGTACCATAATCCCAGTGATGAGAGTTTGGTGGACTGACCACCATTCTAATGGGGGCACAAACATGTAAGTCATATAACTAGTAAATTATTGACCTTATTTCCGCAGCGAAATACGCAGCAACTAACAATACAATTCAGCCTACTCTGAGAGGGAACACGGTGGCCAGCGCCTATCCGATAAAGATGAACCTGACCGCGACCATCGGAAACGACAAGCTCCCCTTCGACGTCTTGACAGAGATATTCACATATTATGCGACTAAAGAAACGCCTAAGCACCCAACTGAAACCCTCCTTCTCGTATGCAAGAGCTGGCACGTTGCTGCGCTCGCCGAGCGGTCCATCTGGGGTCAATTTAGGATGCTTTTTGCACATCAAACAAATACAGAAATGTATATTAGACGAGTGAAAACTCGTTTAGATCGCAGTGGGAATGTCGGGCCAATGGACATCGAGCTACGTAATATTATGGGCAACCCCACGCCAATATTTATGGAAGACATCGAAGATCGCGAGGTTAATACGGCGTCAACGCAAACGTGCACGATAAGTTTCGATAAGCAGACGGAAGTGTGGAGACGATGCTGCGAGGCGGATGCCTATAAATGCATTGTCAGTATGTTGGTCCTCTTAACCGGTCCTAGTGGGACCCATTGTGAACGATGGAGGACTCTCGTGCTCGCTCCAAACCCTCCACCGTATGACGGCTCCGAGCAGTTCGAGGATATACCAATAGCAAATGTACTACGTTATTCCACACCCAAATTAACCTCGCTTTCAATTCATTACACAAGAATTAAATATGTTTGGGACGACATATTTCTCCCATACATGCCCTCACTTACGCATCTCGCCCTGAACGACAGCATTATCCCATCATTCCGCAATGCTGGTCGTCTTGAATTTTTCGGAATTTCGTGGACATCCTCTCAGGTTATCGACTACTGGGATGTCAAGAGGCTGTGGTGCATACCGGCTGCCCGCCTGAAGGTCCTCAAGCTCAATTGCCCTTCAAAATGCTTACCCTGCCCCAAAAGCTTCCCTGAGCTGCAAGTACTTGATCTCCGTGGACAATATCTCCTCACTGAAGGGAACATTATTTACGCTAATAGTCCCAACCTCACACATTTGAGTTTGGGCGTTGGGAACAGGTCCCTTCTATCCGAGTTGGACTTGTACATGTCGAGCTCATTGGGGCATCTGAAACACCTCAAGCTATGGTACGACCACCCCTCTTCTTCCTATGATCTGGAAAATATGCCAAAATACCTGTGGAGATTGCTCATCTCGATGGACGATCTCGAGTCGCTCATAGGAGATATTCCAACGCTCAGTATCGTGCTCAAGAAGATATGGGAGACAACTCCGCTGGCTCCTACTTCAAATGGAGGTGCCTCCCGGCCTTCCTGTTCTAGTGGGATACTCAATATTCAAAGGATTGCATTCCGGGTCGTTGAAGGACAGACGTCGTGCAAACTAACCTCTAAGTACACTCGAGAAAGTGTCGTTGAACTGGCACGATTTCTTGGAGTGATCAACCCGGAAGAGAGTTGGAACTATATCCTTCATCAACTAAAGGAATATCAACCGAGACCAGTGTTGACTGGGGAAATGACTGGGGAGCTCTGGCTAAACTAATGTAAATACCACGCAGAATACTCGTATGGATATTAAGATTCTCCTGACCAAGGGACATTCATTCTTCCAATCACATACATGACCTATCCAACCGCTGAATCCTCCTACTGAATTTGTTTGAATATATTCTTGTGGTCGTGAATGAATATCCAAGGTTATATTATTCTGTTGTTCTGCGCCTATCCCTTTGTATATTGAAGGATGGACCCGACCACGACAACCAGAAATGACAGGCTGTCTTTTGATGTCCTGACGGAGATATTCCCGTACTATGTGGCTCAAGAGACACCCCAGTATCCTACAGAAACCCTCCTTCTTGTCTGCAAGAGTTGGCACGTGGCCGCGCTTGCGAAGCACTCCGTATGGGGCCACTTTAGAATGCATATTGGGCATTGCAACGATGGCGATATGCTTCTTAGGCAAGCAAAGGGCGTCTAGAACGTAGTGGAGATATTAGCCCCATGGACATCGAGCTGCGAAATATCCTAGACGCCAATGCGCCAAATTTTACGGAAGACTTCGAGGATCGTACATTGAGTATAACGTCTACGGTAACATGCCCAAGAAGGTTCGATGAAAGGACGAGAAAGACTGTGCCATGCACTTGCGCGTCCGATGCCTGCGATTCCGTTGCTAGCCTACTTACTTTCTTAGCGGGTCCAGATGGAAAGCATTGTGGGCGATGCATATCCCTCGTACTCGCTCCAAGCTCCACACAGTACTTGGACCAACGGGCCGTCATGAATGACCGAGAGGGCCAGATAGCGCGTGTGCTACGTTATCCCATGCCCAAACTGATCGCACTTTCAATTCATTGCTTTATTAATAAAGAGGATTACCGCTCCGAGTTTCCATTTCTCAAATATGCGCCATTACTTACACACCTCGCTCTCAACAACTGTATAATTTATATGCTTCCTAACGCTGCAAACTTGGAATTTCTCGGCATCTCATGGACACACTATCGAAGCTCTTACCACTGGGGTGAAAAAGGGGTGTGGCCCACGTTGATGCCCCGTCTCAAGGCTCTCAAGCTCAATTTCCCGGGCCTGTCTCTACAATGCCCCAAAAGATTCCCTGAATTACAAACCTTCGATGTGCGTGGGTACAATTTCCTGTGGACAAGGAGCGCAAAACCTGCTCTATCCCTCACCTCACCCATCTGAGCTTGGGCATCGGGAACACGACGCTCCTTCACAGTATGGAGATGTCCTTATCAGCGTCTCTGAGGCATATCAAAGTCCTGAGGTTGTGGTACGACGGTCCATTCAAATCCAATCATAGCCTAAGCCAAATGCCACATCATTTGGCACGATTACTTCGCTTAATGTCTGGCCTCGAGTTGCTCGAAGGTGATCTAAATATGCTAGGCGTTGTACTCAAGCTGATAGTGGACCCGCCCGTGCTAGTACCTTATTCGCAGATCTTCAGTGGTCAAGAAGTCATTTTTCGAGTTAGTTCAAGAGGATCTTCGTGGAAGCTGCCCTCTCTTACTACTCGTGATGATGTTGTTGAGCTGGCGGGCCATTTGGGAGTAATTAGTCCAGACAAACCTTGGGAGCAGATCTTGAGGGAAATGAAATTAGATATGCTGCCTAATTAACTCGATGTGCACCTTTAGTATGTTGACACGATGTACTAGTAGGCTCATGAGGAACTTATAAAGACCCGTCTATTCTCAGTTCTATTTTCAAGTATATTGAAATCATACTACCTAATTTAATCATATAGTCGATTCCGACTGCCGCCATTCAACGGAGCGAGCATCCACACGCTGTCGGCGCCTATCTCAAGGATGAACCCGACCCCGACCATCGGAAACGACAGACTCCCTTTCGACGTCTTGACGGAAATATTCCCGTATTATGCAGCTCATGAGGTGCCTTTACTGCTTTGAGCCGTGTTCTCGTGCTTCGAAGACTTAGGTCACTCCCAATACATCTCATTCGTGCTAATTGGTCTATCTGCGCCGCACGCAGTTTTGCTGTTCTCCTCATATCCACTAAATCTATTTCGGTGCCTATTCCGGTTATGTAGACGCATCCCAAATCCATGCCCGAATCTTCCCGAGCTGTCTGATCAATCTGTCAAGGCAGTTTTGTAGCAGGTTTGGTATTTCTGAGGTCTAGGTGTGTCTGTGACTATACCGGATGTGCTACGAAACATCCTCTCATTCTCCGTTTTTGTGCGGGATTATTCTCCAGTGTCGGCATTTACTTATCAGGTGTTGCGGGAATTGAAGGTCGCTTTACTTCCAACGCCCTCGCTGGTTTCAGCGTAGCCAATGGAGCACCATCAGCCAGGGGTTTCGTATCATGATCCGGTATCCTTTGTCTCTTATAGGACGAGAAAAGTTATAAAGTATGACGGCGATCGTTCTCTTGTGTGTCTACTTCGCGTTCCTTTGCGTCGTTCAAAGGGAGGAACCTCCCTCACCCAGGTGGACCCACATCTGCACGTATAATGTGCGTTGTTTCAATGGTCGTGGAATCAAAGCTGCCATCACTCGTCAACGTGCTTTGCATTGTGGATTAGGCGTGCACGTAGTCATTGTGGGGATGGAGGTTTCTCGGTGGTTTTAGCTCGCTGCACATGTCCCTTCTTTCAGTCGTCATAGATTGTAAAAGGCTGATTATCACAAATGAATGCAGTATTTCTAAAACTATGTATTCACATTGCCTATTAAGCGTGTCCGTGGCACACTCCCTGGCAAGCCGAATGGTCGACGACGGCATCTTTCGCGCCATTTGGGCGTGGTTCCGAGTCCAAAGATGCAAGAGGACGAAGTAATTGGTAGTTGAGATTGTACATGGAAGATAGTATATGCTTTGGGTTGCTAAATGGTTCCCACAAGTCAATAGACTTGAGTTTGTAGTCCCATAGCAGCATCTGAGTTGGAGGAATCTTGAGGAAGCAGGCGATCGGATGAGCATTGAAGGACTTTGATAGTATCAAGGATCCGTGTGATACATGATGTGTAACCGCTGCGCATAGCAGTTTCAACCGTTGTTCAGCGATAGATGCGCTAGGAGACGTTTGTGTCAGACTGCCGAGGACTGAGGCGGCAATCCAGGGAAACTGAGGATGGCCAACGAGATTATCACGGATTCTGTTACCTGTGATGTCGTCAAACCTGTAATAAAAAGCATCACGGGAACTGCCGGGTGACTTTGGGTGCTCCAAGTGGATTGTATAGAGGCAAGGCACGTGCATAAAGTATCCGGCCTCCCTTTCATCTCTCTTCCTAATCGAGATCCTAGCAAGATTCTTCGTTTCTCCGTCGATCCAAAGGGACACGAGCGTGGTGAGTGGGTCTGCACCGGGAGTATAGTGGTAAGCTTGTTCGATACACCAGCGCTACAACAGCCATAAACGAGGCTTAGCTAGCGTAAACAAGGACGGCACAAAGGCTTACGAGTACAGTTGAATTAACACACATCCATCTAGTGAGCAATTTCGTTGATCTCTCATTAAACCTATCAGGATCGGCCTTTCCTAGAAGGCACAAGTCTTTATGAGTTGACCAATCCTGCTTTTGACAGTCTCGCCCCTGAAAAGGTGTTAGAGTTGCTTAAAGGGCTAACGTTTTGTCATATTACACAGTAAAAGACTTGCATGCCTTTCTTCTTCGCGCAGCCCTCACAACGGTACACTTTGAAATTGTCATTTTGACAGCGGCGACAATAAGCGCAATATTTCCATTCCTTGTGACCTGGTTCTGTCCAATGTGTGGACTTGATGAAATCGGGAAGATTGTCGAACAACGACTCGCTCTCGGACATGTCGAAAATCGTAGAGGTGATGTAAGGGCGGGAATAAAAGGAATAGGAGATATATAACAGGGGTGATTAAAAAGAAGCCGCGATGAATATCTAAGTGGTGGGTGGATACTGGGTGATTTCCTCAGCGCGGACCTAGCAAGAGATACCTGCCGTTTAAATATGTGGCGGAGATGGGCGGAGATGTGATGAAACAGTGTTTCAAGGAAGGTTAGGCCGGGTTCGCAGGCAGTTCGGGACCGTGTCCAATAGGTGACACCGGGGGCATCAAGTCTAACCCGATTTGGATCTAACTTTTATCCCGCGTGTATGAATCATTGATGTTTTTCCATCAGATATCAGCTATTTGGGGATCAAGTAACCTCCTTTGTGTCGCTCAGAAGCCTCCGCTAGCCTCGTTCCGTGATCGCCAATGTGCTATCACCAGCTGGGGAGGATCTGATGAGAGATGGCATAGGTCTACCGTGGCCCACTTTAGAGACGAGAGGAAGACGGGAATTGCATATGTACTCGCTGTGTCGTAAAGGTTTGAGACTCATTGGTCCAACCGGAAAATCCACTTGGTAATACACCGTCACCGCATGTAACGCATATTAAATTTCGAGATTTAGATTTCAATTTGATGCGCATTTACCTCCAAGTGTTTATAGAAGGCATCAAAGAGTTTGCTTCTTCCTGTCAAGCGCGCGGCTCGGGCTTGCTTTATAAGACACAAAGTCGAGACCCGACCACGACTGCCCCACAATAGAATGATGACCATCTAATGATGCCACTCTATCTTTCATCTATCTTCTGGCTTCCCAAACGATATGCCCTTTTTCCCTCGCTTTCGTCTACTCGAGCCTCGGCTTGTCCAGACGTGGCTCCATCCGTCAGACTTTCAGCTACTACTTGGGCCGGTGAGTCTAGCCACGAGCTTGACGACGATATGCGGATATATAGCTGTTCTCTAATGTATGGTCGGCTCCTGCAAGGAACAATGTCCTTGCCATATATAGTCCCCTTCTATTCATTGAAGACTCTAACCATTCCCAACACATCCCATTTGTGGTGATTGTTTTACTTGTGTCATACGTAATTCCGTCGCTTCTTTCATACTCGGTAAGGTCTGTCGCAGTGACTGACCTGGTTAGCCAGACGCATCCCAATTGCATGCATGCCTCTTCGCAAGCTGCCCAATTGATATCTAAAAGCAGCTTCGATAGAAGCTCTTCACAATTGGGGTCTAGGTCTGCTTCTGCCTGGACGTTTCTTGGGCGACGAAAAACCCTCTCATCTCCTTTTTATCCGCAATTCGTATGACTGTTGCCCCATTTACGATGCTCTCATTCATTTGAGCATAACCGAACGAGGATCACCCACAGCTCGTTTCGTATCATATTCCGATATCCTTTTGTTTCTTTATACAGCGGGAACCATTTCCTTGTGTACCCACTTCGCTTTCCTCTGCGTCCCATTGCGTCGTTCAAAGAGAGGAACCCTCCCCGCTCAGGTGGGACTCTTATCTACGCATGTAATACGCGTTGTTTCAGTGATCGTGGAATCAAGGCTGCCATCATTTGTCGACGTGCTTTGCATCGTAGATTATGAGCGTGCCCACTGTGTAGATGGACCTTTATTCGTGGCTTTAGCTTGCTTCACATGTCCCCCTGTTACAGTCGTCACAGAGCGTGATTATCACAAATGAAAGCAGTATTTTCAAAACTATGTATACACATTTCCTATCAATCGTGTCCGCAGCATTCGTCCAGGCAAGCCGAGTGGTCGTCGATACGAGCATATATCGCATCATTTGAGCGCCGTTCCAAGTCCAAAGCCGTATGAGAGCGAAATGATTGGAGATTGAGATTGAGCATGGAAGATACTATATACTTTGGGTTGTTAAATGGCTCCCATAAGTCGATAGACTTGAGTTTATGGTTCCAGAGAAGCATCTGGGTCGAGGGGATCTGGAGGGAGCAGACAATCGGACGAGCAATGAAGGACGTCGGTAATGTTAAAGATCCTCGAGATATGTGGTGTGTAACTGCTGCGCATAACACCGCCAATCGTTGCTCGGCAGTGGCTGCGCTGGGAGACGGTTGTGTTAGAGTGCCGAAGATTGTGGCAGCGATCCAGGGGTACTGCGGGTGCCGAACGATTCTGTCGTAGGTTATACCAGGGTCTCCGTTGCCATCAAAATCGTAATAAAAAGCCTTGCGGGAACTGCCGGGCGACTTTGGGTGCTCCAAATGGATCGTAGAAAGGCAAGGCACGTGCATAAAGCATCCGGCCTCTCTATCGTCTCTCTTCCTAATCGCAATTCTGGAGAGCCTCCTCGTTTTCCCATCGATCCAAAAGGACACGAGTGTGGTGGATGGGTCTGCACGAGGGGTGTAGTAATAGACCTGTTCGACACACCAACGCTACAATAACCATAGAGGCAGCTCAGCTAGCGCAAAGAATGACAGCATAAAGACTTACAAGAGGGGCACGATTAATGTACATCCATCTACCGAGAAGCTGGACCGACCTCTCGTTGGAGCTGTCTGGATCAGGCCGCCCTAGCAGGCACGAGCCTTTATGAATCGGCCAATTCTTTTTTTGGCATTCTCGCCCCTAAAGGAGTGTTAGGGTTGCTTGAAGGCGTCATAATCGGTCATATTACGCAGTAGAACACTTGCTGTCCATTCTTCTCCGCGCAGCCCTCACAACGGCGCACTTTGAAATCGTCATTTTGACAACGGCGACAATGAGCGCAATATCTCCATTCCTTGTGACCCGGACTTGTCCAATGCGTGGATTTGATGTAATCCGGAAGGTTGTCGAACAATGACTCGCGCTCGGGCATGTCAAAGCCGTGGAAGCGGTATGAGGATAGAAATGATGCTAAGCGTGTATTGAAAGAGCGAGAAGGGATAAAGGAGGATCTGAAAGCGCTGTGACGGATGATTGGAATCAGGCGGTTGTGGAAAGGTGGTAGGTGATTCCTTGCCGCAGAGCTGGAAAGAGGCACACTGGAGTTAAACAAGGAGAGAATGTGAGCAAGGATATGGCGTAAAGTTGTTTTGAGATACCAAATCTAGAGGCAATCCGGGAGCGGGAAGTCGCAGTGGTCAAAGTGGCGACGCCAGGTCTAACCTCATTTGGATCCAACCTTCGTCCCATGTACACAAACTATTTACATTGATATATCTTAGCGACTTAATATTCGAATACTCCCTTTCATGCCACTCAGAAACCTTCAAGTTAGTGCGGTAATCTCTATATGCCGTAGCCCTGCTCACCGTCGCTTCTCTAAGATACGAAAGCCTCCTCATGATTCAGTCTAGGAATGTTATTTGTGATGAATTAGCTCGTTCAAGCCAATCAAAGCTCAGCTCACTCTCAGGGTCTGTCGGACTTATTCGCGCGCACGATGCAAGAGGACGTCGGCTATCGTCCGACTTCGCTCAAGGCACCGCGACGTGCCTAATTGCTTATCTTACGGCATCGTTTGCTTTCGCCCACACGGAACTCGTACAGTCTCATTTCCCCTATCTCGCTAATTGTTGTCCGCATTTCCTTATACTGCACCCCGATTTGGACTAGACATCTTTCGCGCGTTCTACTACGAACTATTGCGTGTACCCAACAAGATCTAATAAGAAAGCGAGGCGAGTAGTCATAACTGCCGAGGCGTAATCCCCCGCATCCTTGAGATCTGATTCTACATCGAAGACACTGGCAAGATTCTCATTCTACATCCTCTTGCGGATCTATGTCACATCTTCCAGCGAATCTTGTGGAATGGTCGCCGAAATCAGGTGTGGGGGGCCCGATCCACATGCTTGATTGAGAACACGAACCTATCGGGCTCGTATCAAGGTGACCTACATACAACGCGCTAGTCGTAATCGAAGTAGCAATTAATTGCGCGACTCACAATACTGGTGTTGAGTCCCAGGGCTCCCAATTCGACTACTTCGATAATGATCCCTGGCAAACGTGGTTAACACGGTCGTCCCATTTGCATGGAACAGCGCTAATAGTTGGGTTGCTCTCGTATGTGGGAGGTGTGATTTGTTGATCGTAGTACCCAGGGACAGCATCGAGAGAGTACAAGCTACCCAGAGCAGCACCTGTGGCTCTAATCAGGGGGTTAGGGCGGATTGTCTGGAGGTAGTACTCCCGTTGCCATCATTTTAAGCGATTTTTTGGACCGGATAGATCTAGCTATCAGCTTAATAATGAGATGGTGACATCTGCGTTCTTTCAATGACCATATATTCTGGGCTATCGCCATCTTTCGACGTGCTTTACATCCTGGAACGGGATTCCCCAGTCTCCCAAGGGAGATTGAGCGCTTCTTTGTAGTTTTAGCTTGCATAGCATGTCACATTCTCCACTTCGTCGTCGTTTGATAAATTTGTTACCATGAACGAGAGCAATATTTTCAAACTATGACCCGTATACACATTCTCTATTAAGCATGTCCGTGGCATCCACCATAGCAAGCTGAATGATCGACGACCGCTGTTTTCGCTTTGTCAGAGGATGGTTCTGAACCCAAAACGGGGCGACGTAGTTGGTGGCTGGGATCGAGGATGAAAGCCGGCATTTGCTTCGGGTTATTGAATGGCTCCCATAAGTCGATTGACTTGAGCTTATAGTTCCAAAGAAGCATTTGAGTAGAAGGAATTCTGAGGGAGCAGGCGACTGGACCAGCATTGAACAACTTGGGTAGCACCAAGGACCCGTTGGATGTATGGTGCGTGACTGCTGCACATAGAAGACTCAATCTCTTTTCAGCAACTTGTGCGCTAGGGGACGTTTGTTTTAGACTGCCGAAAACGGTGGCGGCAATCCAGGGGAATTGTGGATGGCCAACAACAGTTTGTTGCATTTCGGTGCTCGTGAAACCATCAAACTGGTGATAAGACGTATCAAGAGAACCGTCAGGCGTATTTGGGTGCTCCAAGTGAACCGTATAGAGATAAGGCATCGGTTTGAAGCATCTGGACTCCTTATTGTCTCGTTTCCTCAGTGTGATTCTGGAAATTTTGCTGGTTTCTCCATCTATCCAAAAGGAGACGAGAGTGGTAGATGGGTTTGCACCGGGAGTGTAGTGATAGGCTTGCTCGACACACCAACGCTACATTGATCGTAAACGTGGCTTAGCAAGAGTAATGAGTAGGATATGATGACTTACAAGTACGAGTACATTAGTGCGCATCCATCTACTGAGTACTTTAGTTGACCTCTCGTTGGAGGGGTCGGTATCCGCTTTTCCCAGAAGACACCAGTGTTTGTGATTCGACCAATTCTGCATCTGACATTTTCGCCCCTTAAACGTTGTTAGAGCTGCCTAAGGATATAATAATCACTTCTCTTACACAGTAGAACACTTGCGGGCCTTTCTTCTGCGCGCAGCCCTTGCAGCGGTGTACTTTGAAATCGTCATTTTGACAACGTTTACAATAAGCGCAGTATCTCCATTCTTTGTGGCCAGGACTTGTCCAATGCGTGGCTTTGATGAATTCAGGAAGACTGTCGAACAAAGACTCGCTTTCGGACATGGTGTAATCGTAGAGGTAGTATAAGCGTGAAAACAAGCTCTCAAGCGCGATAGAAGATAGAGAGGAGATAAATGCGAATCAAAGAATGCCGCAGAGGATGAGTGAAACTGGGGCAAACGGGGAAGCGCGGTGAACTAGCAAAGTATATACTGAAGGGTTGAATAAGCGGCGAGGATGAGCGAAGATCTGAAGGAATGGTGTTTTGATGTGCTGCGTCCGCAGGCAGTTCGGGAGCGGGACGTCGCAGGGGGTTTCATCAACTCTAACTCGATTTGGATTTTGGTTATCATCCTGCGTATACAGAGAACTTGCATCGATATATCATATTCCGGCCAATTTGGTAATCGAATAGTCCCCTTTATCTCATTAGAGCTCCTCGAGCTAGTGCAGTGATATTTCTACTATGCCGGAGTCTTGATTTTCTTACTTCTACAAACGATATTCAGAATCTTCCTGTGTGAGATTGTTGATTCCACTTTGAATACGACGCGTTTTAGTCATAATGAAGCAAGCCGAAGCGCCCGCAGTCAAGTCGGCCAATGCCCCGCTCACCGGAAACGGCCACATGCCAGGCACCTCTGACATCTTTTCTTCCATCAGAAATTTATCTGGTGATCGTGTGGAGTGTTATCCGCCGCTCATGGAGCGTTCCCCTCTCTCAAACTTGAGAAGGATTTGCCCATAGAGTAACCGGCTACTGTTATTAACAGGAAGTACTCTGAGTTTATGCTTCCTTTAGTTTTGAGTGACTGTCTTGACCGCGTTCAGTCCTTCAAGCGGCCATTAGAGTCGTGAACATGGCAATATGCGTGCATTCTTGCTTAATGGGCGCAGAATACATGTTTAGATTCAGCCAGAAGTACATCTAGTTGGAATTTCACATCCTTATGGGACGCTCTTTCGGCCTCCTAGAATTTGGTGGTACGTGTTTGACATCTCGTCGATCGGTTTTGTGTCTATCAGCGCCAGCACCGATATATTACTATTCTATGAGACCCTATCGCCTTCTTCCGAGCTATTACGCGCGTTAGACAGGGCTAAAATAGCCAGAATGGTGGAAAGCGGATTTTCTTCCGACGTGGTAGAACCTTCCTCCGACGACCTCATTTCCATATCCTCTAGAGTCTTCGCTTCTCTTTCCCCTCTTGGTATTCTTGTCGGGCGTAATGACGCTAGGCTCCAACCCCCCCAGGTGATGGCGCATGCACAACCGCAAGCCAGGAGCATCACTGCTAAGACTCCGAATGCTGCACCTAGAACAGCGGCTCCAACAAACACGGCTTTGATGTAGTCTAGATGTTCCATGACGGAATGATTGGTGTGCGAGAGAATTTCGCGGCCAACAGCGGCCGCACTCAACGGGAATGCGAGTCCAAGAATGACCACGATTGCCCTTTCACCCTCCATTATGACTCTGAGGTTTCTAGTGATTCCGACCAGGAGAGCGAAAAGGGCTGCACCGGTTAAAAGGATTGGAAGTGCCATGAGTGAACCACCGACGGCCCCGACTTGAGCTGTTGAAACGATAGTGTTGTCCCGGTAGGCGGGAATACCCGTCAATTTGAGAATGGCGTGGCCGATTATAAGGACTATGAGCTCTGTTACTGCCCCGATTCCCACCAAAATGGGAATGCCACAACAGAGACCAGCGATTATTTCGGCTGACGCAGACGTTAGGGGCTAGTGGCGAGAAATATCGAGGTAAACTTACCCATTTTCCGAGAAAATACTTTAATATGGATGTGGGATGTGGGAGGGGGTTAAGTTATAAGGTTGATGGTTGGGTAACTTTTTCGTCGTCTGGCGGACAACGGCCGGCCACTTGTTGGGCCGTACTGGCAATTAGTACTTTTGGGATTCGACAACGCAACGCACCCTGAACGGAGACATTTGTCCAATAAAGTCTTTACGGCACTGAATTGGTTTCGTACAACCTTAATGGGTGGCAGCTGTCATCAGCCAGCATTTGCCGGCGGCCTGTTGACAACGTCCGTCGATCGAATTCCAAGGCGACGGAGAGGCCCGAGAAACTCAGAATTTACATTTATGAACTATAAGGTCGGCAAAGAGGACGGTGCCGCTTTTCATTTTTTTTTTTTTTTTGGCCCCTTTCTTTTTTTTTTCCTTTTTTTCTTCTTTTCGGGTTGGCCGGGCTTCTTCCCAACCCCGGTTTTTTTTGTTTTGGGGTTAGTTGGGTTTGTTTGAGTTTTTCCTTGGTTCCCAGTCATTTTTGCGCTAGATTAGAGTCTCCTTATACGCCACAACACTTCTCCTGGCCATTGTACCTCGAATGCCAATGACTAGAGAACTAGTTAGTTCTTTAACAGCAAGTGCTGGCCTCAATGGTTTGGCCGTTCTCGTCACTGCTATCGTACAGACCGCCCAGGATCAACTCGATCTTTATCATGCAATAGTTCGTCCCCATATCCCCTTTTTACTCATTAGATACCGAAACTCTTCATAGTTTATTCTACATCTGTTGGCGTTCCTTGGTATAAGCGCTACCCCTAGTGGCTTGTATAAGTGGAACAACCTACGTGTAGGAATCGCATCGGGCTCATCGGTACTAGGATCACTCGCACTCATCTGTTTCTCATTCTACGTCTGGGCTAATGCCCCCACCTTTGGACCTCAGCCCGAGTGCAATTCAAAGGTTCTCTATGTGATCCTCTTCTTCCCTGTGTCTGCGACGGCCACCTGGTTAAGGGCTGTTCTTATAGCCGGCCTAGGGGTTTTATCCTTAGCCTTTCTCATCTTCCTGGTCTTGTTGCCTTGGCTTCTCTATGCTCGGAAATTGTTTTCCGACACATACAAATCCCTACCCTCAGACTCTGGCTCAGTGTTCGTGGACGAGGAGGATTTAAATACGAAAGGCATTGCCGTGAGGCTGGTGTATGTACCTTCTTCCCTTGCCGCCCAGGATTCCTTCTAACTTCTTGGATAGTTCCTCTGTGTTTGGTATCATTACTCTTGAAATGACGGTAATTAACATCTTCTGTCCTCTACCTCACCTTGCTCAATACATGCTACATAGGTCAAAGCGAACAATGTCGATGAAGAAGACGTCTGGAGTTTTGGCCAGATCTTGGCAGTCGTCTTGCTCTTCAGTTCACTAAACGAACTCTTACATTTTTTCCTCGGTCTTTGGAGAAGAGTGAATAAGTAGGTTGATATTGGCATCATTTATGTTGTAATTACGATCAGAGCTGGTCTCGTACTAAAAGCAGCTTTAATGTGCCAAATGAGAGTTCGATTTCTATAGCATTGAGAGTTCCTTTGGATCGCTACTGGACATATTTTGCATCTAAATACACAGAAACTAACGACAAAATCCTCCCTACTCCGGAACTTGGTAGTCGGCGCCTATCTCATAAGGATGAACCCGACCCTGACCATCGGAAACGACAAGATCCCTTTCGACGTTCTGAGGGAGATGTTCCCATACTATGCGACCGAAGAAACGCTCACTTATCCAACAGAAACTCTCCTTCTCGTATGCAAAAGATGGCACGTCGCGGCGCTTGCCGAGCCATCCGTAACGTAT
>KN824303.1:122635-148633 GCA_000827415.1 Serendipita vermifera MAFF 305830 | reverse complement strand
GTCATAAACAGGGAAAATAGGACCTCTTCGGCTTTCGCCTACTTGAAAGTATCACCCTCTCGGCATCTTCATATATTAGAATAAGTTTATTACCACAAACGAGATCCGTATTTTCGAAGCTATATAAGCACATATTCTATTCGAAATGTCCGTGGCACTTGCCCTGGCAAGTCGAATGGTCAACGCCAGCAAATCTTGCGTCCTTTAAGCGTGATTGCGAACCCAAATTCGCGCGAGAACGAGCCAATTGGTAGTTGAGAGCGACCATGGTAGCTGCCAATTGCTTTGGATCGCTAAATGGTACCCATAAGTCG
Organism: Serendipita vermifera MAFF 305830; assembly: GCA_000827415.1. Taxonomy (NCBI): domain Eukaryota; kingdom Fungi; phylum Basidiomycota; class Agaricomycetes; order Sebacinales; family Serendipitaceae; genus Serendipita; species Serendipita vermifera. The sequence continues at coordinate 148,319 of KN824303.1, read as the reverse complement.
ATGGACCTGAGTTTATAGGTCCAAAGAAGCATTTGTGTCGAAGGAATGTTGAGAACACAGGGGATTGGCTGGGCATGGAAGGAGTTGGGTAGTACCAAGGTCCCATTAGAAGTATGGTACGTGACTGCTGCGCATAGTAGATTCAATCTCTCATCAGCGACGGCCGCGCTAGGGGACGTTTGCGTCAGAGTGCCGAAAACTGTGGCAGCAATCCAGGGGTACTGTGGGTGGCCAACAACTTCTTCACGCATGGAAGGGACTGCGTGATCGTCGAATTGATAATAAAAAGCATCTCGGGAACCGCCGGATTTCTTTGGGTACTCCAAGTGGACGGTATAGAGGTGGGGCATCGGCTTAAAGTATCCGGCCTCCCTATCGTCTCTCAACCTCATCGAAATCCTGGTGAGCCTCTTTGTTTCTCCATCGAACCAAAATGAAATGAGTGTAGTGCACGGGTTTGCACCAGGGTTGTAATAATAGACTTGCTCGACACACCAACGCTACAGTGGCAATAAATGGGTTCAACAAGCGTAAATAATTGACAATCCAATGACTTACAAGAGTGGTTAAATTAACACACATCCATCTATTGAGTAATTTTGTCGACCTCTCATTATAATTGCCAGGATCGGCCTTCCCGAGAAGACATGAGCTTTTATGATTTGACCAGTCCAGCTTTTGGCATTTCTTCTCCTGAAAGGGTATTAGAGGTGCTTAAGTGGATGTAATTGGCCTTATTACGCAGTAATATATCTGCCGCCCTTGCTTCCGTACGCAGCCTTCACAAAGTTTCAACCTAATTTCGTCATTTTGACATCGGCGACAATAAGCGCAGTATCTCCACTCTTTGTGGCCCGGTCTCGTCCAATGTGTGGACTTGATGAAATCGGGAAGGCTGTCGAACAATGACTCGTCTGACATATCGGAATCGCTGAGGCGATATGAGGATGGAAACGAAGGTATTGGTTACGAAAGAGTAATATCGAGGAGAGACAAAAGAGGAGTTACGACAGATAGACAAATGGTTGGGTCCTTGTAGGTTTTCCTAGCAAGAGATACACGGGGGGTTAAATAAGGGACGAAGATGGACGGAGTTACGATGAAACAGTGTTTCAAGAATATTTGAGCCGCGTTTGCGAGCGGTTCGGGATGTCCCGCTGCATGGCCAAGAAGCAACACTCGGGCACCAAGTCTAACCTGATTTGGATCTAACTCTGGTTCCGCGTATACAGATATTTTGCATTATTATAGAATATCTTAGCTCTTTGATGACCGAAGAATCCTTTCATGCCGTTCGGAGCTCCTTCAGTTAGTGCGGTAGTTTCCCTGTGCTGGAGTCCTGATCCCGTTGCTTCTACGAACTAGATACAGAAACCTCCGGCTTGAACTCGCTCATTCCACTATGGAGTACGACGTATTTCGTCCTAATAGGGCAAGACGAAGTGCCCTCAGCTGAGTCAGTCAGTGACGAGCAAAGCGTTGTGCTTTAGGTTTGCATTCGGGCTTCGGGGCAATCGGCGAATAAAGACGGCAGGCAGAAGAACAAACCCTGGACCGTCCTTTCCGTTGTCATAGATTATAACCACAAACGAGAGCGATATTTCTAGAACTATCTGCACACTTTTCCTATCTAGCGTGTCCCTGGCATCCGCCCTGACAAGCTGAATGCTCGACGATAGCAGTTGTTGCGCTATCTGAGCGTAGTTCCGAGTCCAAATTTGTGCGAGAAAGAGCCAATTGGTAGTTAAGATTGAACATGGAGGATACCATTTGCTCCTGGTTGCTAAATGGTTCCCATAAATCGATGGACTTTAGTTTATAGTTCCAAAGAAGCATTTGAGTCGAAGGAATTTTGAGAGCACAGGCGATTGGATGAGCATTGAAAGACTGGGGCAGTATTAAGGACCCATTGAATGTATGATGTGTAACTACGGAGCATAGTAGATGCAACCGTGCTTCAGCGACAGTCGCGCTAGGAGACGTTTGCTTTAGAGTACCGAATACGGTAGCGGCAATCCAAGGGAACTGTGGATGGCCAACGATTTTCTCGTTCGCCCTAGCACATGTGATACCGTCAAACTTGTAATAGGAAGCATCACGAGAGCTGCCAGGTGATTTTGGGTGCTCCAAGTGGATCGTATAGAGGTAAGGCATCGGTTTGAAGAGTCTTGCCTCCCCAGCATCTCTCATTCTGATTGTAATCCTGGAGAGCCTCTTCGTCTCCCCATCTATCCAGAAGGAAATGAGTGTGGTGGATGGATCCGCACGCGGAGTATAATGGTAAGCCTGCTCGGCACACCAACGCTAGAGTGGTCATAAATGCGGCTCAGCTAGTGTAAGAACTGACGGGTCTAGTGACTTACTAGTGTGAGTGAGTTGATGGACATCCATCTACTGAGCAACTTCAATGACCTCTCGCTAGTGCGACTGGGATCAGCCTTCCCGAGAAGACATCCGTCTTGATGATTCGACCAGTCCAGCTTTTGGCATTTCCTTTCCTGAAAGGGCGTTAGATGTGTCTAAGGGCATGGAATTGACGCTCTTACGCAGTAATATATCTGTTGTCCTTTCTTCTGTACGCAGCCTTCACAAAGTTTCAATCTGAAATCTTCATCTTGACAACGACGACAATAAGTGCAGTACTTCCATTCTTTGTGACCTGGCCTTGTCCAATGTGCGGTTTTGATGAAGTCGGGAAGGCTGTCGAACAAAGACTCAGACATGATATAGGGTTGGTCGGGATGGTAGAGGAGGATTAAAGAGAGACCGCCGTGAACTCAGGAGTGGCACGACGGGTATAGGGGCTGGAAAGTCAGGCGAATGGGCAAGAGGAGGGGATTATTCTGGAGAAGTTTCCTCGCCACCGAGCTAGCAAGAAATACGCCGGAGGTTAAATGGACGACGGAAATAGGCGGATATGTGACGAAACTGTATTTCGAGAAAGGGCAGATCCCTGCGTCCGCAGGAAGTTTGATGTCCGGGGGGTCGAGCGGCGACAAAGCCTAACTCGAATTCGGATCTAACTTTCAGGCCACGTATACAGAACATTTGCATTTTCATATCATATCCCGGCTATTTAATATTCGGAGTATCTCCACTCCTACCGTCCAAAGGTCTTCGAGTTGGTGCGGTCATCGCTAATATGCCATAGTTCGATTGCTTCTACGAGCAGCATGCAGAGCCCTCTGACTTGAGGCCGTTGATTCCACTTCTGGAGTACGATATGTTTCGGTCCTGTGAGGCGGTGCCCTCAATCAACTTGGTCAATGCCCGGTTACTCACAAGATATAGAAAACAGTCGCGCTCCAGGTGTCTCCAAGACCTTTACATTTGACCATAAAGCTATTAATATTGAACGCGCATCGCTTTGCATAGGATATTGGCCGTGCTTCGGCAAGCATCCCCGTCGTTTGAGGAGAATCTGCTCGTGAAGCGCCTCGCTACTTCCGTCGGTGAGATAGATTTGAAGATTGTGGCGTCATCCATGGCGCGTTGTGGGTAGTATTCCTGACGTGGTTCGATCGCGTCCTTTCATTGCGCCTATTTTAACGTATTCCCTCAGGTAAAGACGCCATATAAACCCTATATGATCAGTATCCTCCTGAACCGGTTGATTCGAGCAAAGACAGAGACATTCCTCAAGGCCGGCACTTTCTCAGGACGTCCCAAAGTTTTTCTCACCGACCTATATCTCCCATACATGAGTCACAGAAAGCTGTACTAGACTATATAGACTACTTACGATGGGGTTTTCCATAGGTCGTACGCCCATTGAGACTCTCACCCCGGTTGCGGGGTTGTGGGACACGAATGTTCTGGAAACAACGTAGAATTATGTGCGATTTTGTTCATGAGATCCATTGAATTTCCCCGGTTTTTGCTTCTAGCGGGCTTGTGAGATGGTTTTTGGTGTGAATGTGGCAGACTCCAAGAATGAAAGACCGCCCACTGTATCAGAGTTCAACGCGTACATAGAACAATTCTTATTTACTTTCCAGTAATATATCATCAATTATCGATAGAAAACAACTCAGCAAAAGTGATAAACAAATAGCCTCTGTTTAGGGGCTAGATCCGGGGTCCTTGAGCTGTTCCCAACCATCGCCGTAAATTCTTGCCTACCGACGTCAACCGCTCTCTGCCGGTTTGCCAACGGTCCTCTACCATTTTTTCAAAAATAATATCAACATAATCCCTGTCACTTTGGGATCAGGGATTTACGAATGAGCAAGACGACAACACGCACGACGGGCCAGAAACGCAAGCACGACGAAATATCCGCTGCATCACCCATAGCTGCTCCTTCTCCAGGCTCAATAAACATGGCAGGAATGGGAATGAACGGTGCTCAGAGGCAATGGGACCCTTCTGCTCGTCAGTTGTCTCGGATGGCCTCGGCCGCGCTTTGCTGATCAATTGTTTCAGAATACGACGCTAATGGGTATCAAAATGCGTTAGTGTTCTGTTTGATTGCTATTCTACATTATCAGCCAATGCTCATCCTTACACCTTCGATGACAGGTATTACATGGCCGCGCAAAACGCACAAAACGGATATGGAGGTAACCCGCAGCAGATGATGTATGCCATGCAGCAAGCACAAGCAGCTATGGCTGCATCTGGCGGCGCCGGTACGCGAACTCAGTTAGACATATAGTGCCAGGTCTCACATTCTACCGTAGGAGCAAGCGGTTCTAATGCAGGTATGGCTGGGGGACCTTCTCAGCCTGGTCGAGGAAATGAAAGCGTAGACCGTTCGACCTACAATCAGCTAAAGGACGCAATGGCCGTGGGAGGTGTTTCCCTACGCGTGCGTATCGACACTCCATCAGATAAACGCAGCTGACCAGTGACTATAGGAAGAAGAAGAATCATTGCATCGGCCACGCCGCATTCCAAACACGTACACAGGCCACGACCGTACCAAGACCCAAGACTTTCTCGAACCAAACTTTCTTCTAGAACTCTTCCGCACCGTCGCAAAACATCACAAACTCAAGGGTATCACACCCGACGTGCTCACCCTCGCTGGTCTCGCCGTACAAGAACGACTCCGGGGCATTGTAGAACGCGCCAATGCGGCGAGTGAGCATGCTTGGAAGACGGGTGCTGGTGGCCAGTTGCATGCTATTGCTGGGGATGCTACGAGTGATGCGCCAGGCGAGGCTGTCTCGATGTACGCGGATGGCAAGACGCCCGTGTTCGATCGGAACCTGCGCAGGGATGTGGGCATGCAACTTTTGGCCATTGAAAAGATTGAAAAGGCGGAAGAAATGCGGGTGAGGAAAGAGAGAAAGGAGCGCGTCGAACAAGCGAGACAAAGCGGCAATGCAAACGTATGTTCTATCTCATTATTGCAGTTCTACTTCTGTGGCTTACCTTGATGTCCGCAAGCAGGCCGCTAATGCTGAAGGGGACGACGATGACGATGGCCCGCCCAAGAAGAAGAAGAAGCGTGCGGACGGACCTGGCGTACAAGCGAAGAACATGTCCGAAGAAACGAAGAAAAAACTGAGCAACAACGTGGCCAACGCCGCCGCCGGGTTCGCTGACAAGTACAAGTGGATGAGCTCGGGCGGCGCGAGGCCGACCCCACGCAGTGGAGCCGGCGGTGCGGGTGGTGGTGGCGCTGGCGGTTCTGGTTCGGGCGGTGTCATTGGGAGTGCGTGGGGTGGATGGGGTGGTACCGGACGGGGTGCCAAGGGCCGTGGTGGTGGCAAGGCCAGGGATAAAGAGAGGACGGTTGGTATGCGCGACGTGCTCTTCGTTGTGGAGAGAGAACGGGGACACGGTGCTGGGAGAGGTAGCGCCAGGGGCTGGAGCTAAGGTGCTGATGCTTTTTGATGTTTGGGCTCGCTCTGCTATTTTTCCTTCTCTCTGACGCGCTCAGGGTTCATACTTCTCACTTCTCGACTCGTAATTGTGTATACTGCCTCGCATTGCAAATACCTCTTTGCAAAATACATCCTATTACCCCTTCTAAATTAAACCTTTAGAGTATACTGCATGAAAACTGGAAACCCAGTGCCACAAGAGTCGTTCCCCATTATTGTCCACTAACCAAACTCCATTTTGCGCCATTTTGCGCACTATCGTACTCGTCGGTTCCTCCAAATCACTGATACATAGACTCTCCAACGACTCCTTTATCAAAGCCTTTCGCTGACTATCATTATCTTCGTATGGCCGTATTACCTCTGGATTGTTTATGGGATTCGTGTCGACCAAATACCGCAAAGGATGGTCCTTCTTGGGTGGCCCTGGAAAGACGACATATCGTAGGTTAATCCGGAGGAGCTTCAAGCCTTCAAATTCATCCCAGAATCCAATCGGTAAAAGAACCTCTCGAGGCTTTATCCCGGACCTCAAGTCGAGATACCTAAGGTCCTCCAAGTCTAGCGTCTCTATTGTGTTCGCATGGCGTTGTAAAAAGGGGTAGATATTTTTATCCCAGTCGTTCGGAAGAGCGTTGACGCAAAAGGTATGAAGTTTTGGAAACTTCCATAACGTGAGGTCAAAGCAGGATATGGTTGTTTCGAGAAATAGAATCTCCAAATTCTGGAGGGACAACTCCCCGGGAAAATGGAGCCGTTTTCCGGAGGAAGTAGATGGAAATGTGGTTTCTTCATCGAAAGTCATTGCAAGCTTCAAGTGAGTTAATCCTGAAAAGTGTCGCGATAATGCGTTTAGGACCCATGGGTTTCGGAAAGGGATGGACATGGTGAGTGAGCGTAGCTGAGGGATTGCGTCGGACGCGTTGCACAGTGCTTCGAAAATCTCGTTAAAATAGCCCGAGTGACAGCTCGCCAGTTCTAATCGAACCAGCCTCATTCCCATTTGCGCATTATTCCTTTTCCATTCTCTCCAGGTCCCAAACCAGGCTATCAGTATATCGACTGCCTTGCGCAAGAGTGGGCTACGGTCCTGGAACAGATGATACCGAATATCGATCCTTGATGGAAGATCCCACGTTTCGTACGCTTCTCGAACGAGCCTGTGAGACAATTGTAGATTGACCCAGCGATCACGATATTGCGCCTTGTCCGCAAACGCCTTCCACGCACGGCAGACGAGCCGCAGACCTCTACGTATTCCCTCTGATGCAATGTAAGAGGTTCGAGAAGGAAGGAAGAGACCAATCTGACACGTGTCTTTGAAGTTTAGGTAGGTCTTCGGCGAGCAAGTCGCTTGGAGGGCGAGATTGGAATCGAAAGAGATGGCTTCTTCGAGGATGCGCTCCCATATCTCAATAGGAACGGAATTTGAAGGGATTTGGGACATGTCAGGAAACTTGTCAGATCGGCGTTGGGTCTCAGTGTTAGTGGGCGTCTATATAGAAGCGTGACGCTCCAAGCGGTGGACATTATATATTTAACATTGACCCAGAACCAATAGCCAGATACATCAATTTCGAATATTTAGAATCGCATGGTAGCCTTCTCCAGCTTACCAAAACCTGCTGGAAACTCCGAAGTCATACTAATAGAATCCTTACTCGCGCTGGTACAGCCTGTCTCACGGAGATAGATCTCTTTATCCTCTGCTGAAGATGACTCGTATAATCTACATTAGGAATCACAAACTCCCTGCTTCAGACTTTAGCCGGAGTTGCCCGCCATGACCATTGACCAATCGAACTCCATTCTGTATCATACCTAGTATAGCTTCTCTAGTTCTTTCTTCTAAATGCTCGATGCATATGCTTTCACGGGAGCCATGGAGAGGATCATTTTGTGCATCATTTGGTTCGCCGTCCTGGGCATATGATCCAAATGAATCCGTATCTGTCGCCGGATTTGCTCCAACTAACCATTGTAAAGCGTGGTCACTTTTCGGGGCTCCGTGGAATATTGTGTATTGCAGATAGACGCGGAGCAGTCGCAGATGTCCAAATACATCCCAAAAGTCGACCGGAAGGTGCAGCTTCTGGGGCCTCATTGTTGACCTGAACCCCAAGTATATCAATTCCCCTAGATCTAGTGTGCATATGGTGCTTGAATGACGATGTAGGAAAGGGTAGATGCTTGTCTCCCAGTCGGTGGGAAGAGGGCTTGTGCTGAAGGTATGAAGCTTTGGCAAAGCCCATGATGTGAGGCTGAGGCAGCTCGGATTTGGTCGTAGGAATAACACTTCGAGGTTTTCTAGCCTGAGTCCTCCACTCAAGTGATGTCTCTGCGTCTTTGGCAATTCCCAGAGAGGTGTGGGCGTTTCCTCCTCGTGGAATCGCATCGTAAGCGTCAAGTGGGTTAAATTTGAAAAGCTATCTGATAACGCGTCCAGAGTCCAAGGGTTCCCGACAGAGATAGTAAATGCGAGGGAGCGCAAGCGGGACAGTCCGCTTGATGCATGACAAAGCCCTTCGAAAATACGGTTAAAATCGGATTTGTAAAAGTATGGCAACTCCATTCGGGTGGCTCTGATTCCTTTCCGACCGTCTTGAGTCTGGGCATTCTTCCACAGCTCAAATAAATGTACCACGTCTGCAGCCCAGAGATCGTTGGCACGAGCAATGCGTGTGGGCTGCGGTGGCCTAATGCCGATTCGTAGTGGGAGAGCCCACGATGGATTTTGGTATTCAATCTTCCCAGCTGGTAGTTTGAACTCAATCCACCGCTCGTGAAACCGTTCACTGTCTACAAATGCCTTCCAGGTACGACAAACAAGGCGTAAACTTTTACGCATATTCTCTGAAACGTCGTAGGACGTCTTTGGTGGGCGAAAAGGTTCATGGCCACACGTGGATCTAAAGGATAGGTATGTTTCAGGGGAGCATGTCCCTTGGAATGCCAAATCAAAGTCGAAAGAGATGGTTTCCTCGAGAATGTGTTCCCATATTTCGATGGGTGCGGAGTTTAATTTGGCGAGAAACATGCCACAGTATATGCCAAAGTTGGCGTTTGGTCCAAGTGTTGGTCAGCGTCACCACCACATGACATCGCAGGGAAAACCTGTTTAGTTCCAAGGTTTGAGCTGATGTATTCATCTTTCGAACCACTTATTTGCCTAATAACTACTTAGCAGCCTTCCTAAGGCCGTGCCTTCCCACCAACTGATGAAGCAGGAGGGCATTTCTGCTTGCAAGATATTATACAGAGTTAGTATCAACTGAGACGCAATTACATCACTCTACTCGATTTCGATTGTAAATTTCAATGGCCTCTATCAACTACCATCACGGCTTGTGGCGAACTCTGGAACAGGTGAACTCTCAAAGTACACATAAGAATCCCGAGATGCGTCTATCTTTCGCTCCTTTGGTCAGTAGACGACATGCTTTATGTATCGATATTCAAATATTAGCGTCGCTTATCGTGCGGAAATAGGGCGTAAACGGCATTCAAACTCCTCCGGCAGGTATATCGACACTCATGGAGGCTGAAGTACAACTTGAAAGAGGAATTTGCTTCATAAGTTTTGGTAAGTGTCATCAGATGATCTGCATTGCCTCGCAAAACGGCATGGTCTCACAGTGATAACTTCTAGATGGGGCTGGGCCCGGCGCGATCTCACAGCTTCGTATGATCGAAGAGTTTATGGCACGACTAGCCTTTCAGCTGGATAAGGATACAGATGAGCTATGTCCCGCTGATTATTTTGACATGATGGGAGGAGTCGGTTTCGGAGGGTGCGTTTCTGGCTTAGTTGTTTAATCTATGGAAGCTAATTTACCTTAGCTTTGCTGCTCTATTGTTAGGTCGTCTTCATATGACCGCATACCAAGCAATGGAAGCGCTCTCTACCATTGCGGAGGCAATCTTTTCGAAAGTACCCGAAGAAGTGAAAACACACGAAGCAAACACAAATAAACTCCAAGAGGCTATAGAAGAGATGCTGCAACGCCATTCATTTCCCACTAAACTTAGGCTGCGCGAAGATTCGGACCCCAAATGCAAAGTGTGAGTACCTTATCAGTATCATGGCCCACACTCTTGTTTATGGGGTTCAGAGTGGTTTTTGCAGCGTCAGTATCGAGTGCGACCCACTGTTTACCATTTCGCACATATCGCTCCCCTACTAGAAGCCTCGACTGTTCGTTCGTTGAAGCTGCTTCTGCCATCATGGCCGTTCCAGAATTCTTTTCTCCCGTTCCTATTGGATCCCGATTCAGAGAACAAAGATTCGCAGGAATTCCTTACGGGTTTAACAATCCTATGCGAGAGATGCTCAAGGAAGCTCTACTGGTATATGGCGAAAAGCAGCCCGTCTCCCTCGTTCTAAGTCTTGGATCAGGACAGGGCCCTGTGATTTCAGTCTCCAATGATCATATGACACTGCTGGCTCATATCGTCCGTGATTGTGACACGGTCGCGCAGGAGCTTTCTGACCAACTATCAAATACTGCAGCCTACTTAAGACTGAATGTGGATAGAGGAATGGAGTTTATCACCATTTCCGATTGGGATAAACTAGGGGCCATTTTATCCCATACTGATGTGTACCTGCAAGTGAGTAGGGTCAGGACGTATATCGACGAGGCGTCACAATGGTTGGTGCAGAGGCCTGGATCAATCATCTTGGGCCAATTAGGTTCGTTTTATTCACCGTTCTTCTGCTAAAGGCCTCATGGATTTTTACTAGCGGATGGAACGAGTAATGCGGTTAAAGCCAGGTTAGATTGCGAATCTTGTCGATGCCCTGCCACTAATTATCATCTCGTTTTCAGATCTGATGTTCAGCGGCTCGATCATTATTTAGCAATGGAGGTCAAGCAAATGAGGGATGTCTTGCGGCTACAAGGAATGGAGAAGCTCACACTTGTGGATGCAATTGGCAACCGCATACCGATACCAATGGAACTCTGTCGAACATATGATGTATGTGCCGACGCCCATGCGTCCCCACTTACTCCCAGACTTATACCATTTAGATGATTAAAGGCATCATAAGCCTCTACTACAGATATCAACACCCCCCTGGCGGCGAATTTGTGGAAAGAGGCGACTATCGGCTTGTCGCTGGTGAAGATAAGATCACTATAGAGCCAGCTAGTTGGAGCCATGCCATAAAACCTGGCCATACGGTAGAGATGAGTATGGTATTGCGCAAACGAAACGAGACCCAAACAAGGTGCCCGAGACCTGGATGCAATGCTTCCTTCACAGGAAGAGCCACCAATGGATGGGCAAAATGGTAAGGGATTTTCATCGTGATATAGCACTTACTAAGGTGTGTTCAAGTTTGCGCTGCTCGGGTCTATTTCAGGTCGAATCTCAAAATGTCGAGGACACCGAGCTAGTCTCACCAGCAGTGTAAGCATACTTCATCGGCCTTTTATTTCGTCTGAGCTCGAAACTGTAAAACAGCCAATCTGAGGGTACCGCAAAAGATGTGAATAAGACGGAAGAGGGGAGGCAATCAAACGTGGACAACGAGAACAGAGAAGCCAGAATAATGGAGATGAGTGCCCAAGAGAAGTTTCGTCTAATCTCGGTAATCAACTTGCTCGATGTAAGATCTTTGCTTAATATAACTACGACTACTGACGTTATTGACATCTGATCCTTCTGCATTAAAACAGTCCAAAGGCACGATCGATAGTACGTAATTGCAAAAAATCTGATGGGACGATGTCCTAATGCACGGTCATTATAGTCAGCGGTGAATGGAACGCCGTTGAGATTGGAATCAGTCACCGCAGCGGGAACACCAACACGCGCGGAACATATCTCTTTAGGATGATTACTCCGACCACCTTTATTGGGCTTGGGGCTGAAACTGATACGTACCCCAGTGGAAATCAACTCTCATATACATTTACGGCGACAAACGGGGTAGTTGGAGATAACAGAGCGATTTCGTGGCTCTGTGATTGTGCAGAGACCCAATGGAAGTGGAGAGTAGAAGCGAAACTGGCTGAGGATGGCATGGTTATGTCTGGTCGAATGATTGGGGTATCTGGAGGAGCACTTGATGGCCCAGGAGTTTATACAAGGGTTCGGTAGTACTCTTGACCAACTCGACGCAAATATTCGCGTTTGTGGTGCAATTTAATCATGTGCTTCGATTTACAACCTCTCCTTGACGCGTTCCTTCCCTCGATCAATGTTTACTCACAATTGCGGAGGATGACGACCTCTCGGGTTCCTCGGTGAGACCATATGTCGTAAGCCACTAAGCGCCGGCGATGGCTTCTGGCACAAGGAGCGTGCCCGACACGACATAGCACTTCGTTCCTGACTGAGAGGATCGAGCGCTCAACTTCAGGACCAGTTTTAGACATTTGTTGGAATTAAACTTTTTACCGTCTGATAGGATGCGTAAATGAAAGCGGGTGTTGATTATGCACGATAAGCCCCGCTGTTTGACGAATCATGTGACGCCGGGCGGGCGGGACGAAAGGAATCCCGCAAAGAGCCCGCCCTGCTGGCCAAAAAAGGGTGTAATGCGCGGAAGATTGAGGAAAAACCAAACGCTGTCAATCATATAACACGGCGGCGGTGACGAAACGCGTGCGCCTGGGAAAACATCCGTTTGACAATTTCGCGGCGGGAGAAGGGGATTGAAGGGGTAGGACAAAAAGCATAGGGGTTTTCCCAGTAAGAGTACAAAGGGGGATTTATCGGTGCCCCATATGTCTCCTATATGCAAAACAAGAAGGTCTCCTATTCATTGGGGAATTTGACGATTCCGATTGTGTTGGGGGCAAACCGCCGTCCGTGATCCGTTCGAGAATTTGCCTTCCGTCCCGCTCGTCCTCACTGCTTCCTAGCTTCCTTTTGGCTAGTAGCCTTTCGTGACAGTGCAAATCCCACATTTTCGAGATTATCTCACCGATTGACGATCTCATAGTATTTTGGAGGCTTTTAGGGGCTACCAGGAGTCCCGCATTGTCCCGCCCACACACGTGTATCAAAAAGTATCCATGAATCGATGTGATTTTTATTTTATTGTTATTTTTGTCGAATAAATACTGGCCGTTAATGCGTGCGGCTGAAACCTGAAATGAAACGGAGTACCAACTTGAATTGTTCCTACCCAAAATCAAAAACCACGTAAACTTGTGGCGTCTCTTGTTCGCGCGCATAGGTATGGGGTCGTATTTTCCCTTCCTGCTCGCTACGAGCTGCGATCGTAGCGATGGAGAAGGATTATTGCCTGGGAAAAGGGAGAGTGACGGTGGCTCCACCGAGGGCTTAGGCCGAGTTGGACGAGATGGTGGCTTGCTATGTTACCAACTGCAGAGTTTACGAAGATGATCCGGACCGATTTTAACCGATTAACCGGAGGATTTTCGATGGACACCTCTCGTAGGGTGACCCATCGAGGGGTGGCTGTCGCGGAGCTTTCCTGAAGCACGCAAGAGCGTGGGTCCACGATCGAATACCACCAGTATATTCTTGATCGTACTTTTCATTTCGTCATACTCACTATTCAGGAGGCAGATGGAATCCATCCTTCAACCTCCACCGGCTATCCATTATATGAATGAATCGTTCCCTTACGATGCACACAACCAAAATCAAATCAGGGGGGATAAATACGCGTGGTTTTCATGTCCCAGCAGCCACAACGTGATTGTTCGGGGATTGCTTACGCACTCGTAATGACAATCCTTTTCTTGGAAAACAGGAACCTCCTCTCCCCCTGTGATATCGCTTAGGGGTCGCACTGCCTTTGTAACCGACGACAAGAAACTCACGCGTGCCGCCGAGTCGAATGATTCAACAGGAAAAGAAAAAGGGCTGCGTGATCGAATGGCCGCGTATACATGAGAAGAACTCTTAGTCGGAGCGGATTCTTCACAGGAAGTTAATAACCCGCCCTCGCGTCCCTGAACGTCAAAACTGCCTAACGCCCGCTTCGACAGGCTTCGACAGGTACTGCCCTATCCCCATTCAGTCCGAAAAGCCACAACTCTAATTGATACCGCAGACGCTCTATACATCATTCTTTCGTCGGGGAACACGGATAAACGAAAATATTTTAATGGGAGTATGAGACTTATATCATCCACGGATTGAGAACCGCCTTTCGTCTTTCCCCCCTCCACTTTCCTTACCGGTTTCTCCCTGTCCATGGCTTCCCATCCAAATTCTGTGCTATATCCAGAGGGTCAGGTCGAAGTTTTCAGGTCGCTCTCGGTCACCCTTGGTCTCCTCGCCACCACCGTCATTAGCTACTGTTTCGCCCAGCGAGCTTATCATGTCGATTTCTTCTCGAGAAGAGGCCTGGCTTCGATTAACATCACAAAGTGGCTCTTGCTTCTTTTGTTCATCGACTCGTATGTTCTTTTCCACTCGCCTTGCTCGCCGCAGCTAACGATGAGATTGTAGATGGGCTTTCGTCTTCCTGTGTATGTTCCGCAAAGCTCTCTGCTACTTCCACTAATAATAATTTATAGCTGGTGTTCTGGTAAATGGCGTCGGCATGTCCCTTGGCATCGAAGCCTGTTCCTTGGGCATTTTCGCATGCATCGTTTTCTATTGCGTCTCAAAACTTCTCACCTATCTTTTCCTGCGTACGTATTGACTGATACTTATATATACCCATTCTCACGTCATCCGCAGTCGAAAAAGTTTACATTGTCTGGCCAAGCAAACGTGGACGCTGGGCATCGATCCCATATCGAATCGGATTCTGCGCCGTTCTTGGCTTCGTAGTCGTCTTTATCATGATGCTCGTCGGACGAATTGCCTACCTGACGGACGACCGCCAATGCATCATTGGACTCCAAAAAGCATCATCCATGACGACCCTCTTCGTCGACCTCTTCGTCAATATTTTGCTTACTTCCCTCTTCCTCTGGCCGCTCTGGCGCTCCAAGCTCTTATCCCCCAACATCCGTCGTGTCGCTTCTCGGACCCTAGTGTAAGCCTCCGTTTTTTCTCAACCATATTTTTCCACCTACTGACACTCCTCACAGCGCCTCTTTTGCAGCACTCGCCATCTCCGCCACGAACATGTCCATCCTAACGATCGTGCACGGCCAAGAGCTCGGATGGGTCTGCCTCGCCTCCTGCTCAACAGATGTCGTCGTGAACGCCATGGTCCTCTTCTGGCTCACACGTCCAGGACAATCCTCCGACGAACCAACTTCACATGGAGGACACGGAAACAACCACGGGCCAGGCCACAACCGGAGCGAGGCAGGCAAGAGCACCGGCGGCGGAGGAGTCGTACACCTCCAACGTATTAGTGCCGCACCAGGCGTATACGGCCATACCTCGAGTGCCAATGGTCTCTCGCGCCCCTCTACCGCCGTCGGCACACGCAGCCAGCCTGACGTCGAAGCGGGCTTCATACCCCGCTCCCCAATGAAAATCAACTTTTCCCACTCGGGCGTGTACGACGGTTCGCACCCGTACGTGCGCGGCGGCAGCGACGCTGCATTCGGTCTCCGAAGCCCTGTTGATGGCGACAAGGGTATCCATTTACCGCCCTCGCCCACGTCTGCTTTGTTCTTGAAGGATAGGAATGGTCACCCGCCTTCGTTTTTCAAGGACCAGAAACGTCACTCCTCTGGGATCATTTACGAAAAGACTGTCACTACTGGGGCTACAGAGTCTACTGGTCCTACTGCGTTCTTTAGCAAGATCATGGGACGACGGACGCCCTCGGGTGACCAGCGCGTGGGCAGCATGTCGATGCCAGGCGTGTTGACCTTTGGTGGGAAGAAAAGGCCCAAGAGCGAGGAAGATCTCGCTGTTCGTGTGACAATTACGACGCGGTTAGAGCAAGATGACGATACGCTTGGCTACGAGGGGAGCAGCCGTGTTGGTAGCGAACCAAACCGATCCAAGGAGGATCAATCAAAGGTTTGAGCATTTGCTCAGCCCATCCCCCTCGAAGATACTGTAGACACTTGTACCATTCGACGAAATGACATTTCTTGTCACCGTGTACCAAAAGCGCCGCCTTGGCCTAACCCCTCCCATCGCCGCGTGTCGTTCTCCAACTATCCATTCCAACTCTCCTATTCCCCTTCTGTCTCTCCCGCCAACCGCACATGGTGCTCAATGTATACAACGATAGTTCAAGTCTATCTTACTCTCGAGGGTTATTCGCCAACTACTGTGCTATCGCCAATGGGTCTCACCATTGTTATTCAAACGAAACAAAAAGCAAAAAGCAAAAACATGGACAATCCAATCAAACTTACACACACTCTCTTACCTCAGTCAGGGGTCTCCATTCGTTCGCTAATTCCTCCTCCTCTCCAACTCGCTCTCATCTCCAACTACCAAATCAATGCATTGCTTTAGGACTTTTTTCTGCTCTCACACCGTATTGCCGAGCTATCAATCGTCGTCTCAAAGAAAGAGCCGTGATCGACCGATCCTGCTGTTTTTCTAGATGCTATCATGTAGCGAAAACTCGTGTTCCTGATCCGTTTCTGTGAAATAGACAGTCTCAACGACTATTAATGTTCTCAAAGATCCCGCGCATTTAACGACTCAGATGAGACAAGTCCGATGAGCTCGCGGTAACGACTGCTGTGTTTAGGCAGAAAGTGTATATTTCCAGGAGAGTGACCAAGAGTCATTCGTTCAAGGTGATTCCGTGCTAACACTTGCCCACGTCTACCATGCCGCTCATTCCTATGAGCAAAGCTCGTTAGTCGTCGCATTACTATCAGTGAGAGCGCTACTTACTTGAAGCAGCACAATGTCGATATTGTCGTGGGCACCTTGCAAAAGGAGCTCGCTATTGTACGTAATGACCTTGCGTCGTTTGGCCGCCTTGAGAGTTCCAACCAATGCTTCGACTGTACGTAATTTGCAGTTAGAATATCCATCAGCATGATTTGGAGGGAGCCACTCACAGATGTTGCTGCATCGATCATCCCTTACGATCACTCCGAACCTATACACAGAGATGAAAACGGATTAGAGACCTGGAAGATCCCATCCCATGGTGTATCTTGCTTACTTGACTGTTGGATGCCCTTCGCCATCTGTAGTCGTCCCAGCCAAACGTTTGATCTCACCCTTGGTGTAAACAAAGTCAGTGTGAGAACAAGTGTCTAGAAGAAGAATACAAAACCCACCTTTAAAAGCTCGATTTCTTCGTCGATGCCACCCATAGTTTGTGGGAGGCAGCAGGATCCGGCATCTTCTCCCGTCCTCGCCATCATGGCCAGCAGTCCCGTCGTCACCCAGCCCGATCCTATGGCTCTCTGGAGAGCGAAGAAAGATTCCCGAAGAGCTACAGTTCAATCCAAGTACTCTATACAGGGTTTTATCTCCTCTGGGACGTATGGGCGAGTGTACAAGGCTCGCGAAAGGGGCTCTAGTGACAGTGCACCGGGTGTAGAACCGAAGATGTATGCAATCAAGAAGTTTAAGCCTGAAAAAGAAGGCGAAGTCTTGACTTATACGGGAATTAGTCAGAGTGCTATCAGAGAAATTGCTGTATGTCTCCTTTCTAGTTTCGGTTCGTCACGACTGACAACTCTTCAGCTGAATCGCGAAATAAGGCATGAGAATGTCGTGGCACTAAAAGAGGTTATCCTTGAGGACAAGTCGATATACATGGTGTTCGAGTATGCGGAACACGACTTCCTGGTAGGCCAAATTCAACCTACACGGAAACTGATAGAGTCTTATACCGCTATAGCAACTGATCCATCATCATTCTCATCTACGAAAGCAACTCGGACAAGCCGTCTTAAAATCACTTATCCACCAACTTCTCAATGGGCTCGTATACTTGCACAGCGCACATATCCTGCACAGAGATCTCAAGCCAGCGAACATTCTTATTACCCAGCAGGGTGTAGTAAAGATTGGCGACCTGGGTCTGGCACGTCTAACATACCAACCCCTTCAGCATCTGGTTCAAGGAGACAAGGTGGTTGTCACGATCTGGTATCGAGCTCCTGAACTTCTTCTGAGCGCAAAGCACTACAATAAGGCAATCGATTGCTGGGCCGTCGGATGTGTTTTCGCTGAAATGATTGGGTTAAAACCCATATTCAAGGGAGAAGAGGCGAAGATTGACCCGACGAAGAAGACTCTCCCATTCCAAAGAGAACAGCTGACCAAGATATTCGATGTACTTGGACCACCGGACGAGCGGGATTGGCCAGACCTGCGGCTGATGCCAGACTACCAGACACTACAGACGATGAACCCGTGAGTTGTAAACCCCGTTGTGCACATTGCTCTGACATCAGTCCAAGGACTAGATGGAAACCGCCGCTGACCCTCAGGAACTGGTGGGCCCAGCACAAACATCTGAAGAGCGACGCTGGATACAATTTGCTATCACAACTTTTTAAATACGATCCAAATGTACGGCTCACCGCGTACCAAGCACTTCATCATCCGTGGTTCAGCGAAGAACCCCTGCCGAGTCACAAGTGAGCCTCTTATGTCCATTCCCCAGGTCTGTGATTGATTCCATTTCGATTCAGTGCATTTGCATCTACAAAGGAACAGTATCCCCAACGGCGAATCTCAGACGATGCGCCGAGCATGTTGGGAACATCGACTGTCCAAGCTTCCAGACCGAACAGTGGAACCGCCAATGGAGCCAAAGGTCCCAATGTGAACGTTTCACAACCACGGAAGCGTCAACGGATTGAATGATGCTTGCTTTCGAGTTTTAGAGATGCACGATAGATTGCCTTCCATTTACACGACTACAATTATAAACAAGAAAAAACAATCAAACAAAAGTTCAAGAAAGTCACGACGAATCGTCTCCCTTGAAACGCCGATGTAAACCAACCGAAACGGGGCTGATGCTCATCTTTCCAAACGACTCGGAAACGCCCAACTTGGTCCGATCCCTCGTAGACCCAAGCTCCATGGGCACCCCATATGAAGCTTCATCCTCCGCATCTTCGGCTTCACTCGTCTCCGATTCCGTGCTATCCTCTGCATCACTGAGGGTCTTCTCCCTTGTCGCACTCTTCGAGACACCCAGCGCTGCCGATACGGCACTCTCTTCCTCTTCATCGTCCGAATCGGCTTCGTCGTCGTCGTCTTCATCATCATCGTCCAAAGCCACCATACTCCAATCCCGATACATGCCTTCGATCCACCGGCTACTTTGGGGTAGTCCGTAAGGGTCGAATGGGAAGAAGGCCTGTAAATCGGCCATAGCAGCCGAGGCGGAGGCCACAGCAGCGCTCCATATTGGCGCTGTGGCATTTATCGGGGTCGTTGGTGTCGTTGCAGAGCTCTTCGTAAAGTTGGTCGCTCGGCGGTTACTTTCGATAATGGACTGGCAATAGACGAAGCCGACGCTCTGCGATATTCGAGAGAATTGATGAACGACGTTTGGAGAACAGACCTAGAGTAATTTTCATAGTTTTTAATAGGAATAAATGCGATCATGTAGCGTACACTTTACCTTGAGAGGATTGAGGGGGCTGACGATGAGCCGTTGTACGACTCTAAGTTCGTTGAGCCACTTCCGTTTTGTCTCCGTTTGTTCCTCCCCGTCGTCTTCATTCTCGTCAGCCGTCTCCAGCAGGTCCCGCCATCGGAAGCAAAAGATCAAAAATATGGCTTGGACTACAGCGTAGAATACGCTCAGCTCGGCACGAGCATCGCTATCGCTGTCCAATTCCGCTGAACCTAAAAGGAGACCCTCGAGCTCTCCAAGCCGTCCATCAGTCCATTGACAGCAGAGTATCATTGCCTGTCGACAATCGGATTGGCCGACGCAAAGAGCACGCGATACAAAGCTGGCTAGATACGAAGCGGATGCCATCCGTGTGAGGACGGGGATTGGGACCGGTTGTGGGACTAGAGTGTTATGTAGGAGCAACCCAAGGAAGTAGTCTGCATGTGGATTGGGCGTATTTAAGTCGTGTCCATTTTGCGCTGTAGATGCTTCCTTGCTAGATTCGGCCTTATTGGACGGCTTTATGGCGGTAGGAAAGGAAGGGAGTGAGACCAAATAGAATAGTAAGAACTGGGTGTATCTAGACTTGAATGTGGTGAGAATTGTCCGATCGAAGATGGAGAGTAGCGTCAAAAAGTGGGGATGTTGCTGGGGTAAAGGGGAGGCCGTCTGTGCAAGCCACTTGAGTAGGACGTTCATGATCCCATCAAGCTTGGTGACCATATCGCGCACACGTTTAGTCCTCTTCTCCGCCTCCTTGGTGCTTAATACGCCATTCCCGGCTTGATCCTTGGTGTCGTCCTCGTCATCTGCTTCGCCCTCGGACGAGACATCACTAAAGTTTTCGATTTCGCCGGTACCATTGAGGCCGTTTTCGTCCCCTTCGTCTTCAGAGTCTGATTCAGACTCTTGACCAGCGAGGGTATCGAATGGATCGAAATTGGTTAACAGGCCAGTGGCTTCTTTTGCGTCACCGCTAGCGCCTTCCCCGTTTGTCGCGAGGTCTTCGAGCTCTTCTAATTCTATTTGGATCTCTACGTCAATGCCCACAGCTCGTTCGACAATGAGTGCCAGTATTGGCTCGACAATCTGTAAACTTGAGTCAGAATGTGGGTAAACGGACATAATTTAGGTAGTACCTGTGGGCAGTAACCCATAACTTCGACCAGGTTACGGCAGTATACATTGTGGCTGACGACACTGTGGCTCTTGTGGGGAAAGCAGCGGAGGAAGTGGGCAGGTAGGGTTGGGAGTAGGGTAGGCACTAAGGCAAGAAGGCTCTGCAAGAGCAGATGTGTCCTCGCAAAAATAGTTCGTAGTGTGACCGGCGGTGCGGACGAAGATGATGGCAATGTCACAGAAGAAGCATTCAGAGACGAGTCTAGAAAAACGAATTAGACCGCCGTATCACAACGAAAGAAGGAATTACTCACGATGTGTCAGTCTTCTAGCTACACTGGCGACGACAATGCCCCTCCATTCGGCTCGGGCCGTAACGAGCATTCCGATAAATTCGACGTAGCTCCTGACAAAGCTCTCTTCGGGACTTGTGGTCCATGGCATATGGACAATTGCTTCTACGAGGGAAGCTTGACGTTGACCTAATTGAGATACGACGTGTTGTAGGGCAATGAGCCACCTTCGCAATTGCGAGTAATGGCTGGGGTTGCTTGTGGACGATGTAAACTGGCCGACGAGTTCTTCGTACGGGGCAGTATTTCCCTGCAAAGGATGGTACTACAGCATCAGCTCACGGATTCATTTCTCCAGACACGGACCGTACCTCTAATTTACTTTTGAGGGCATTGTTGATGAACGCAAGATACATGTCCCGTTTGTTCTGCTCATCCTTCTTGATTCGCGAGTTTGTAGCGATTTTTCGGAGACCAACAGAGCTTATATCGGCTTTTTCCTTCTGAACGTCGTCGCCACTAGCCACTGGACTTGCCGCCACACTCGTGCTACTACGCCGTAACACACCAGCAACTACAGCAATTTTCGGAGAAGATGCCTCCGAATGAGTTCTTATGGGACCCGTATTCCGTTGCTGGATTTTCGACGGCTTTGAGATCGCCACTGGACCTTGGCGCTTAGATGACGATGACTTTGAGGTTCCCAAACGTTGCGTGGGTACACCCATTGGAGCGGACATGGTTTCTGGGAGATCCAGTATATCCTACGGGAATGAAAAATCTGCATCGCGTGCATGGTCAACCGTTGATCTCAAGCCTCGATTCTTGTTTTGGTACTCACTATTGATAAAATACAACAGAAAGTAGCTCCCTTTGAGCTTTTTAAACGGGAACGCCGGCGCACAGATCAAGATGTCTGCGGGGACGATTTAGGTTTCGAGGTCAAATCAACAAGGTTTTCGCGTCTGATGCTTGTTTTTATAGTGTTACAATATTCAGAGATTTCAGCTGGGAATCTCTGAATGTTTTGGGAGAGGTAGATGGTCAAGGTTTACAACAAACGCCACCCGCTCCCAGAGGCCATGTCTAATAAGGTACGACTCATCGCATTGAACAGTATATTTTCGCGAAACTCATTAAATTCGGGCTATGGGTACCCTGGATCTACCTTTGAAACCGTGTGTCCATACTCGTTGATCAATACCGTCCCATGCTGCCTTAGGCCGTGGAGGATGGTTCCTACTTCACCACCTACTTCACCCAGGGCTATTATTTTGGTGTAATATCCATTTAGCGTGATCTGCGAAGGACCTCCTTTGTCCCCGCGCCTGGCCCATATTCCGACGGCATCCACAAACTGTTCCGCGTCCTTCGTCTCGTCTATATCAATGAGCCATTCCAGGGGGTGATCCTTGTTCGGAAGTTCGACAAACCTAGTATGGCGCAATCCAATACGAAGCAGCTGTAAGCGGGGCAATAACTCCCAAAACCCGAGGGGAAGAACCAAGTTGGAAGATGGAGAAGAGTAGGGGTATTTATTTGTGAAGTTGTCCAAGTCTAATACTTTGATCCCACTTCCATGTTCATGTAGAAAGGGAGAGACATCTGTGTGCCACCAACTCAAGAAGGGAGCGCAGTGGAAGGTGTGCAATTGTGGGAGATTGCAGCAGATGAGATCGAGAAAGCCTCTTATAGGGCATAAAATTAAGACTTCGAGTTCTTTTAGGTTGAGAGATCCTTTCCCAAGCATGCCTGCGTCATTGGGAATCTGCGGATACATCTCGTCGTCGAAGATAATCCAGAGGGTCAAATGTATGAGTCTTGGAAACAACTCCGAGATGATGTCTATAAGTGATGGGGAAAGGGTCCTAATCCCAAGGGAGCGTAGGCTTCCAAGTTGGCTAGATATCTCTCGGAGGACTCCGATGAATTGGATGTATTCATTGGAAGAGAGAAAATCATAATGTAGCATTAGTCGAACAAGCCGTATAGGCCCATATTGCTGGGATTGCCAATTACGCCAGGCGTGGAGTGGCGTTACTCCTGACTTCCAATCAGTGGACACAACCCCAAATTCCAGTCGTAGCGGTAGATCCCATCGCGGATTTTTGGAACAGTAGTTGCGTATTTTCGGTCCTGGCGTGAGTCGTATCCAGCGGTCTCGATATTTCCAATTGTCTGCCAATAGATTCCATGCGCGACATACTAGTCTCAATTTGCGCCGAATGACTTCTGATTTTTTATAGAGAACCATTGGACGATCACTGTAAACCGCCTTGGATGTCCCCTTGAATGCCATGTATGTAACTGGCGAGCAAGTCGCTTGTAGGGCTATATTGCCATCAAATGTTATTGCATCTTCAAGAATGTGCTCCCAGAGCTCGAGTGGGAGGTTCTTAAACGGTGAGGAGTCCATTGTGTAGATATGGTAGGAGCCAAGTTTAGTCTCCGCTCAATCTCAGGTGGCAGTAGGCTTTCGCCAGTCTCGACCAGGCCTGGATTCTTGAATATCTAGATACCAATGGCTATCATTTTGAGATCCGTTTCGGTTCAAGCGCAAACCATCAGCGTTTTTGCGTCCTGGTGTTTATTTTATAGTAAATGCAATAAGCAGAGATTTTACGAATGGAGACTACGACATGGACCGGAAGAAGTTAAGTTCTATACTCGAAGGGCTTCCCAGCCTTGTCGACCAATACCGTTCCATGCTGCTTTAAGCCATGAAGAATGGTTCCTACTTCACCACCTACATCACCCGGATCTATCATTCTGACATAGTCGGCGTTTAGCGTGATCTGCGAAGGACCCCCTTTGTCCCCACGCCTCGCCCATATCCCGACGGCATCCACAAACTGTTCTGCCTTCCTCGTCTCGTCTATATCAATGAGCCATTCCAGGGGGTGATCCTTGTTCGGAAGTTCGACGAACGTAGTATGGCCTAAACCAATACGAAGCAGCTCTAAACGGGGGACTAACTCCCAGAACCCGAGGGGAAGAATCAAGTTGGAAGATGAAGAAGAGGAGGGGTATAGATTCGTGAAGTTGTCCAAGTCTAATACCTTGATTCTACTCCCATGTGTATGTACAAAGGGAGAGATATGCGTGTGCCACCGTCTCAAGAAGGAGCCGCAGTAAAGGGTGTGCAATCGCGGGAGACTACAGGAAGAAAGGTTAAGGAAGCCAGTTACGGGGCACAAAGTTAAAACCTCAAGCTTCTTTAGTTTTAGGGCTCCTTTCCCAATAATACCTTCATCATTAGGAATCGGCGGATACACCCGGGTCTCGAAGTCCATCCAGAGATTTAAGTGTGTGAGCCTTGGAAATAACTCCGAGACGATGTCCAAAAGCGATGGGGAAACGACTGTAATACTAAGGGAGCGTAGGCTTTCAAGTTGGCCAGATATCTCTCGGGGGACTCCGACGAACTCGATGTATTCATTGGGAAGGAGCAATAGATCATGCATATCTAGGCAGACGAGCCGTATAGGTCCATATTCCTGCGATTTCCAATTACGCCAGACGTGGAGTGGCGTTGCTCCCGAGTTCCAAATCAGCCGAGTTAAACCTGAATTCTAGTCGTAGCGATGTATTCCATCGCAAGTATTGGCAATTGGGTGTGCGGGCTACTGAACCCGGCGCTATTCGTATCCAGCGGTCTCGGTATTTCCAGTTATCCACAAATAGATTCCATGCGCGACAAACAAGTCTCAATTTGCGCCGAATAATCTCTATTTTCTTATAGAGAACCATCCCTGGATTGTCAAAAACCGCCCTGGATGACGCCTTGAACGCCATGTATGTCACTGGCGAGCAAGTTGTTTGAAGAGCTATATTACCATCAAACTTTATTGCTTCGTCGAGAATGTACTCCCAGAGCTCGAGTGGAAGGTCTTTCAACGATGAGGAGTTCATTGCGTAGATTTGGTAGGAGCCAAGTTTAGTACTCAGACAGCGACAGGTTGTCGCCCGCCTCGATCAGATATAGCTTCTGGGATATTTAGATACCGATGCGTGGATCAGAATATCCTTTGATATCCTTTTCGGCTTAAGCGCAAACCAGCAACGGCTTCGCGTCCTGATGTTTTGTTTTTTATAGTAAAGGCCCTATACAAGTATTTCAGAATGGAAACTACAAGGTGGACCGGAGAAATTTAAGTGCTATATTCAAAAGGTTTGCCAGCCTTGTCGACCAATACCGTCCCATGCCGCTTTAAGCCGTCGAGGACGGCTCCTACTTCACCACCTACATCACTTAGACACATGATTTTGACGTAACAACCATGTAAAGTGATCCGAGAAGGACCGCTTTCCTCCAGACGCTTCGACCATATCCCGACAGTGTCCACAAACTCCTCTGCGTAGTCAACGGCACCTGTATCAATGAGCTGTTCCAGTGGGTGGTCCCTATTTGGAAGCTCTATGAATGTAGTATGGCTCAAGCTAATACGAAGTATCTGTAGATGGGGCAATAGCTCCCAAAATCCAACGGGAAGAATAAGCTTTGGCGAAAGCGGGGTTGGATTCGTAATTATAAAGTCGTCCAGGTCCAACACTGTGATCTTAGTCCCATGTTTATGTAGAAAGGGAGAGACATCCGTGTGCCACCAATTCATAAAGGGACCGCAGTAAAAGGTGTGTAGCCGTGGAAGACTGCAGGAGGTAAAATTGAAGAAGCCACCCATTGGGTGTAGAAATAATACTTCAAGCTCCTTTAATCTTAGCACTCCTTTTCCGGCGACATTCGTCTCGATAGGCTGGTACGCCGGGCCGTGAATTGCCATTACGAGCGTTAGGTGCGTAAGCCTGCTAAATGATGATGATATGATGTCTAGAAGTAACGGGATATTTGAAATGCCCGTAATCGTAAGGGAACGTAAGCTCTCAAGTTGGCCAGATACTTCACCAAGAAGTTTGATAAACCCTATTTGGTCTTTAGAAGAGGACAATACGCCGTATAGACCCAGCCGAACAAGGCG
>KN824303.1:84343-121320 GCA_000827415.1 Serendipita vermifera MAFF 305830 | reverse complement strand
CTCGGAAATGACTCCGATAAGATGCTGAGGGTTGATGGGAGAGGTGAAATGGTTGAAATAGTAAGGGAGCGCAGGCTTTCAAGTTGGCCAGATACCTCTTGGAGAACTTTGAGGAACTGAGTGTGGTTATCAACTGAGAGCAATGTGTTTTCCATCACTAGTCGAACGAGCCGTATCGGTCCATGCTTATGTGGTTGTCAATCGCGCCAGGCATGGAGTGGCGTTACACCCGATCTCCCATAAGCCCACCGAAAAGTAAGGTCGAATCGTAGTGGCTGATTCCATTGTGAATATTGTGAACCTGTGCTGTATAGTGCCGATCCCCGCTGTCCTAGTATCCATCGGTCTCGATATTTCCAATTATCCGCGAATAGATTCCATGCGCGACAAACTAGCCGTAATTTACGCCGAACTGCCTCCGCTTCCTTATAGGCGACCCTTTGATTATCGTCTAAAGTTAGCGAGGATGCCTTCTTAAATGCCATGTACGTAGCTGGCGAACAAGTCATTTGTAGGGCTATGTTCCCGTCAAATGATATGGCATCCTCAAGAATATGCTCCCAGAGCTCGAGTGGGAGGTGCTTGAGGGACATGATGGTGGAGACCAAGGTTGATTCTGATTCCACTTAGAAGATAAGATTACACATTAGAAAGTATTCTATTACCAGATTATATTTTGATACCACTTTTAACCATGTCGGCCAGTGCCACTCTACGTTTGGCCACGACTTCGACCACGACATGCACATAGAAGTCAACGTTAGTCGTTAATCTCCATTGAGATTATCCAGAATTGCTAATACCGCGTTCCTCTTCCCATTTGATCCTAAATCCCATCAACAGAAAAAGCTGTTTGCACGCTCAGACCGCGTCAAATCCGTCGATTTTCACCCAACGGAACCATGGGTTATCACAGGTCTCTATAATGGCTCTGTAAACATCTACAATCATCTCACTGGCGCGGTCATCAAGACTTTTGAAATCGCTCTGGTGCCTGTACGATGTGTACGCTTTATCGCCAGGAAGAACTGGTTTGTTACTGGTTCAGACGACTTTCAATTACGAGTGTACAACTATAACACGCACGAGAAAGTCACCGCATTCGAGGCACATCCAGACTATATTCGATGCCTTGCCGTGCATCCCACACTAAGCCTGGTGTTCACTGGAAGTGACGATATGACGATAAAGAGTTGGGATTGGGACAAGTCGTGGAGAAACTCTGTCGTGAGTATGCGCCATCGAACTCTGAGTTTTCTGCTGCTGACCATCGTTCGCGATAGACATTTCAAGGACATACACACTACATAATGAACATCGCAATCAGCCCAAAAGACCCGATGACCTTTGCCACCTCGTGCCTCGACAAGACGGTCAAGGTTTGGTCCATCACTTCATCGGCACCAAATTTCACATTCGACGCACACGAACGCGGCGGTGTCAACTTTGTCGAATATCACCCGGATCCACACAAGCCGTACATTATCACCACCGGTGACGATCGGACGATTCGCATATGGGACTACCTCTCCAAGTCGTGCATCCAGACGCTCGAGGGCCACACTGCCAATGTCAGCTTTGCCGTCTACCTCGGTGGCGGTGGTGCACCTCTCATCGTATCAGGAAGCGAGGACGGGATGATCAAGCTATGGAACGCCGGCACCTACCGCCTCGAGAACACACTCAACTACGGCCTAGAACGGGCATGGTGTGTGAGCTTGAACGGTGGTCGTGGTGGAGCATCTGCCATGGGGAGCAACGAGGTGGCCGTCGGGTTTGACGAGGGACTCGTCGTCCTCAAACTCGGAAAGGACGAGCCGAGCTATTCGATGGATAGCAGCGGAAAGTTGATCTACTTTAGGGGTAGCGAAGTCCTCACGAGCAACCTTGCGACATTGCTGGAGGACGGCAAAGAATTGGAGCAGCTCCCCGACGGAAGTCGCATCAATCTTACATCGCGAGAACTCGGATCCACTGAAGTGTTTGCGACGAGTATCCAGCACTCTCCAAATGGCCGCTTTGTTACCGTCGTTGGTATGTTCTCCCTTGCCTCGTTTGTTACTCTGCTGACAGGGTGTTAGGTGACGGGGAGTATATCATCTATACCGCCCTTGCATGGCGTAACAAGGCCTTTGGACAAGGCTCAAGTTTCGCCTGGGCTGAGGATAGCAACACCTATGCTGTCCTAGAGGGCAAATTGAAAGTTCGCTTATGGAAAAACTTCAAGGTCAGTCACCATTCTAGAGCCCTGAACGGTGCTCATACCGCAATTACAGGAAAAGAAGGAGGCTCTCAAAGGCATTGGAGGCTGGACAGTTGAATCTGTTCACGGCGGACCACTCCTTTGCGCACGTGGAAACGGATTCGTCGTCTTCTGGGACTGGGAAAGTGGAGAAATCGTACGCAGAATTGACGTAGAGAGCAAAAATGTAAGCTTTGTTTATCTGCTTTCTCTTTGTATGGACGCTCACTGTGGCTTCCTTTATAGGTTTACTGGTCAACATCCGGAACTTTGGTCGCCATTACCTCTGAAGATTCGTTCTATATCCTTCGATTCGACGGCGCTGCCTACCAGGCTGCACTGGATTCTGGTGCGGACATGGGTGACGAGGGATGCGAAGAGGCTTTCGAAGTCGTCGTTGAGATTCCTGAAAAGTACGCATTTGTCCGATTTATTTCGGTTTCAGGAGGAGTATTGACGCTTTCCAATAGTGTCAAAACTGCCAAGTGGATCGGCGATTGCTTCATCTACACCAATGCTGCTAACCGACTAAACTACTTGCTGGGAACACAAACCAACACCGTCACCCAGTTCGACACGTATGTGCCTTTCTCTCCTTCCGATATTTAGTAACATTTCCGTATCAGGCCACTCTATCTCCTTGGCTATGTACCAGCACACAACCGAATCTACCTCGTTGACCGGCAAATGTCGATATTCGCCTATTCACTTTCTCTGGCCGTAGTCGAATATCAAACGGCCATTCTTCGCCGGGATTTGACTGGTGCTGCCGAGCTACTGACGGCGGTTCCTGCGAGCGAAAGGAACAAAGTGGCTCGTTTCCTAGAAGCTCAAGGTCAGTCACCATACTACCAACTGGTCATGACCGAACTTACGAGTATGCAATAGACCTCAAGTCTCTCGCTTTGAAAGTCACTACGGATCCTGAGCACAAGTTTGAGTTGGCCATTGCCCTTGACGAGCTAGAAACGGCGCTTGCACTCGCCGAGGCTACACCGGCCCCCGAAAATGAAGTCAAGTGGAAGATGGTGGGAGACACCGCTCTGAGTCGGTGGAAGTTTGGCTTGGCTAGGGAATGCTACCGGTGAGTTCCCCTAGTAGCCGAATTGAGGTATTCCATACTAATCCTTGCTCCTTCTAACAGGAAAGCCGGGGATATTGGTGCCAGCTTCCTGATAGAAACGGCTTTGGGTGACAAGT
This sequence comes from Serendipita vermifera MAFF 305830, assembly GCA_000827415.1. NCBI lineage: Eukaryota > Fungi > Basidiomycota > Agaricomycetes > Sebacinales > Serendipitaceae > Serendipita > Serendipita vermifera. The sequence goes on along the minus strand of KN824303.1, from coordinate 117,878 downwards.
CTGGAGTGAGAAACGTCGCCAAAGAGGCCGGTACGTAAATATTACGCACCATCACCCTCATTAGACTTACTCTCTTCCTTTACACTGTCGAGCAGTCAGTAAAGGGCAAAATAACATAGCCTTTGCTGCCCTTTGGCAACTTGGAGATCCAAAGGCCGCAGTGGATCTATTGATCAAAACGGACCGCCCAGCTGAAGCCGCACTATTAGCACGAACATATGCCCCGTGGTAAGTCTGTCCTCGCTTGGAGCCTTTGCGTTGACTAATACACTCTTACATCAGCCGCGTTCCAAAGGCTCTCCAAGCCTGGCGCACTGATCTCGAAAGCAAAGGAAAATCAAAGGTCGCCAATCTCTTGGCTGATCCCAGCCGAGGACAAGACGCAGAGCTCTTCCAAGAAGGGTGGTCTGAGTCTCTTGCACGCGAAGAAGGAATATACGGACGGGCTACCAATGGCGATCTTGATGTGGGAAGAGTGCTGGGAGACAGTCCTTAATGTATACCAAATCATTGAAAATCGAGTACCGTGCTGCATGCACTAATTCCCTAAATTTACTTGAATTTGTGCCTTGTTGGCTACTCCGGATGCGTGGCACATTCGTTTTGGCGCCTGTCACCACATCTGAATCCCGGCGACAACGCCCCCTTTCCCTCGCAATTCACGTCTTTTGATGCGCAATTCTCAATACTTGGTCTCACTATTTGTAAGAATCCCATTGAATTCTCAATGTGCCGTTCTGAACATTCCCACAGGCGCTTGCCACTTCTTTCCTCCTCTTTCGGTATTTCACTAAGATTACCCCAGTAAGAGTAGAGACGGATAGTGTCATATATCATGGTGTCCAATCAAAAAGCGGGAAAGTCGCAACTTTCTACGGCGTTCCCTATGCAGAATCGCCATTGGGAAACCGAAGATTCAGAGCTCCTGTACCCTTGAAGTATGAACCTGGTGAAGGGAAGGAAAAGGGTGTTCTTAATGTCCGAAAGAAGTCCAAATTTTGCATCCAGTCGTCTTTGAACACCAGCAAGTTGTCTCCCTCCTTTTGCTTTCATAGTTCTTACCCATACCAGGTGGTACGCTCGGAGGTGCGGGATCGGAAGAATGTCTTCACTTGAACATATACACTCCCAGAGCAGCCGTAACTCAAAAGCAATCCGAAAAGCTACCGGTACTGGTGTACATACATCAGGGTGCCTTCCTTGGGGGAAACCCCCTCAGTTGGTCCTACGAACATTGGGTTGACCGGTTCCCCAACACCGTTATTGTCGCAATCTACTATCGCCTTTCTATCTTTGGCTTCTTATCTGCACCTTCTGGCGAAGAAGATGCTGGATTTGATGCGAATGCCGGATTTCTGGACCAGTTGGAGGCATTGAAATGGATCAAAAAGGTGATTCCTATACGTTAACCACGTGATGGTCGGACTTAAGACGATACGTAGAACATTGGGTTCTTTGGAGGAGACAATACACGCATCACTCTCGATGGTCAGAGTGCCGGCGGTGCCTCCGTACTTCTCCATCTGCTTGCATATGGCGGAAAGCAACAGCTATTCCAGCAGGCAATCGCGCAAAGTATCTATCGACCCGGAATAAAAACCATAGCTGAGACGAAGGTTCCTCATTTATTCGTAGGCTCTGGGTGTCACTATGAGCTGATCGTATCACAGGATCATTTCAACTTCGTTGTCGAGCATGCGCAGTGCAGCAAGCCAGGATTCTCGGAGAGGGACAAAGTCGACTGCCTTCGTACAAAGGAGATTGCCACTTTAATGAGAGCGGCCGAAGCGGCCCATCGACAGTAAGTTACGCACGATCTTTCCTTTGTCAAGTCGTATCAACGATACCAAAAGCAATCCCTCGTGGCTCTACCACCCTGTAGTGGATGGCGTCATCTTCCAAGATACACCAACGGTTCTTATGAACAAAGGGAAGATCAGTCACGTCCCTATACTCAGTGGAGAGACTACAGATGAGACACATATTCAGTTCGATAATATGGAGAAAGAACTCAAACGATGGTATCCCGCTCTTCCTCAAAAGGATGTCGCCGCATTCAAGAAGCTTTATCCCGAATCCGAATTTGCGAATGAATCTAATGCTACTGCGGCTGCTGTGGGCGAACCGTTGTTTAGATGCGCAGTGAGTGTTTTTGAACCTACGTTAATCCATCATAGTCTGACTTTCACCATAAGAGTCAAACACTGGTGGAGTTGATGACGAAGAGAGGGAACCGTAGCTATATGTATCGGTTTGACGAACGGAACCCTACAGACGACGGATGGCGTGTAAATCATTCAGCTGAAAATTGGTGGATGTTCCAAGGTACAAATACTGGGTGAGTTCCTGACCACTGCCACAAGCAACTCTCGATGACTTGATGGCTTTTAGTAAAAACGGAACCTCCACCTTGACGCCTTTCACAAAACCGTCACAAGAACGCTTTGCCAATGAGCTCATCGCCTACTGGCTCTCCTTCGTGCATGCAGGAGATCCTAACGCCTTCAATCTACCCGGTGTGCCACACTGGCCCGCATGGGTCAACGGCAAGGGTCCCACATATAGACAGCGAATGGTGCTTGCGCAAGGCAAAGGCTCTACTGACATGACGGGAAGCTTTGTAGAAACGAAATCAGCCAAGGAATTTGATAGATGCCATGCGGTCAATCGAATGGCATCGAAGCTACGGTTTTAGAAAGGATCGGTGGTCGCTCATTAATACAGATCAACTACGTATGCCAGTCTTCTAGCACGGATTACTGTACATATTAAAGGGACGACGCGACGTGATCCACGACGCCAGTTGTAATATATTACCTTGATTTCGACGGCTTGTATCTGATTATTGCCAATGCCGTTTCTTGTGTAAAACCTCAGCCATTCCTATAAAGGGTGGCCCGGCCCGGTCTCTTTGATAACCGTGAGGCGCGAGGATTAAGGATGAGTAAACGAGCTACGAACAGCGAGCTTGGTACGGGAAGAGTGCCAGAAGATAGTTCTTGACGCGTATCAAGACGTCGAGAGTCAAATACCGTGATTGCATGCATTACTAATCTGAATATACCTACTTTTGATGGGGTGGTGCCGCTCACTTTGGCTCCTACCATTACACCTAAATCTCACCACAAGCGTTCCCTTTTCAGTGTTATTTGCGCCTTTAGATGCCCAATTCTCGCTACTTGGTCTCGATACTTGTGAGTATTTCTGGGATCGTCAATGTGCCGTTCTCAACATCCCATTACCATTCCCACAGGTGGTCGCGGCTTCTTTCGTCCTCTTCCGACATTTCACCGGGACTACACTAGTCCGAATAGAAACTGACAGCGTTATCTATCGCGGTGTTCAATCAAAAAGTGGGAAACTCGCAACCTTTTACGGCATTCCATATGCAGAACCGCCTTTGGGAAACCGCAGATTCAGAGCCCCCGTACCCGTAAAATACGAGTCCGGTGAAGGGAACGAAAAGGCTATTCTTGACGTTCAAAAAAAGTCTGCCTTTTGCATCCAGTCACCTCTGGACCCTAGTGAGTTGCCTCTCGTGACGTTTGCTTCACTACTCTCATCCATGCTAGGTCATGTACTTGGGGGCGCGGGCTCAGAGGAATGCCTTCACCTAAACATATATACTCCCAGTACAGCCGTGACACAAACAGAATCCCAAAAGCTACCGGTATTGGTGTACATACATGGTGGTGGCTTCCTGGCTGGAAATCCACTTAGCTGGCCGTTCGAACACTGGGTCGAGCAGTTCCCTAACACTGTCATCGTTTCAATTTACTATCGACTCTCTATCTTTGGATTTCTAGCAGCTCCGTCTGGCGAAAAGAGTGCTGGATTTGATGCGAATGCCGGATTTCTCGATCAATTAGAGGCCTTGAAATGGATCAAAAAGGTTGTTTCTAGCTCTTAGTCACGCTCGATCTGCGCTTACGAGAATACACAGAACATTGGGTTCTTTGGCGGGGACAATACACGCATCACTATTGACGGTCAGAGTGCTGGTGGTGCCTCTGTACTTCTTCATCTCCTCGCGTATGGTGGGAAACAACAGTTATTCCAGCAAGCAATCGCCCAAAGTGTCTATCGACCCGGGCTAAAAACTATAGCTGAGACGAAGGTTCCTCATTTATTCGTAGCTTTTAGGTATCACTATAGGCTGATAGTATCATAGGATCATTTCAACTTCGTGGTCGAGCATGCGCAGTGCGGCATGCCAGGATTCTCAGAGAGCGACAAGGTTGACTGCCTTCGCACAAAGGAGGTCGCTACCTTAATGAGGGCGGCCGAGGCGGCGCAGCGACAGTAAGTATTGGGCAATCCTAGCCACATTGAGCATTGTTAACGGTACCGAAAGTAATTCCACGTGGCGCTATATACCCGTAGTCGACGGCGTCATCTTCCAAGACACGCCCACAGTGCTTATGAACAAAGGAAAGATTAGCCATGTTCCCGTACTCACTGGAGCAACTACGGACGAGGCATTTGCTCGGTCCGACGATATGGAGACGGAACTCAAGCGCTGGTATGCTTCCCCTTCTCAAAAGGACATCGCCAAGTTCAATAGGATTTATCCCGAATCCGGCTTTGCGAGTAAATTCGATGCTATCGCGGCTGCCGTAGGCGAAACGCTGTTAAGATGCGCAGTGAGTACTTCAGGACTCGTTATGGTGTATGGAGTCTGACTATAGCCATGAGAGCGAAACCCTTGTGGAGGTGATGGAAAGGAGAGGGAAACGTAGCTACATATATCGATTTGATGAGCGGAACCCTACACAAGATGGGTTGCTTGTGCAGCATTCAGCTGAGAATTGGTGGATGTTCCAAGGCGCAAATACTGGGTAAGTTCCTTGTGTTTCCTGACAACCGCCGCAAGTGAACTTCAATGATCTCAATGGCTTATCATAGTGACAATGGAACCTTCGTCTTGACGCCATTCACGAAGCCATCACAAGAACGCTTTGCCACTGAACTCATCGCCTACTGGCTATCCTTTGTGCACGCGGGAGATCCCAACGCCTTCAATCTACCCGGCGTACCACACTGGCCTGCATGGTCCAGCGGCAAGGGTCCTACACATCGACAGCGGATGGTCCTTAAACAAAGGACGGGACTCACGAACGAGTCTGGAAGCTTCGTAGAGACGAAGGTATCCAAGGAACTAGATAGATGTCACGCGGTCAATCTAATGGCAGCGAGAATACGGTTTTAGAAAGGGATTGGAGACTGAATGCCGTTCAAAGTTCCATCAATATAGACCTCCTACATGTACAACTCTTCATCGCTTGAATGAAAACAGTCCAAAGACCACAGAGGTCTCGTTTGATCTACCAGCCAAAGTATCCACTGCTTCCCTGACATTTCTAATTAAGCTATTCAGGTCACCAGAAACCCGATAGACCTTAACAGTAAGCTTTCTTTAGCAAGGATATAGAAGATGTCAAAGGCCCTTTCTCTGAAGGGGGGGGTCCTCGTAGCTTTCCCGTGAGGAATGGATAGAAAGGAGCACAAATGGCGACCTTGATGAGGGCGGAATACCAAAAGGTGGTTCCTAATGTACACCAATACGTTGTGAATTGAATGGCATATTTGCATGTATTAGCACCCGACTTTTGATGGGTGGTACCCCTCACTTTGGCTCCTACCATCATATCTAGGTCTCGGCAAAAGCGTTCCCTTTTCATTGTTATTCGCGTATTTTCATGCCTAATTCTCGACATTTGGTCTCAACACTTGTGAGGGTTTCTTGAATTGCCAATATGCTGCGCGGCCGTTCTCAACATCCCACAGGTGGTTGCGGCTTCTTTTGGTTTGTTTCAGTATTTCACCGGGACTACACTAGTACGAGTAGAAACCGAAAGTGTCATCTATCACGGTGTTCAATCAAAAAGTGGGAAACTCGCAACCTTTTATGGCATTCCGTATGCAGAACCGCCTTTGGGAAATCGCAGATTCAGAGCCCCTGTGCCCTTAAAATATGAACCTGGTGAAGGGAACGAGAAGGTTATTCTTGACGTTCAAAAGAAGCCTGCCTTTTGCATTCAGTCACCCATGAACGGTGAGTTTGTCTCGCATATTTTGACATCATGGTTCTCATCTATGCCAGGTAATGTGCTCGGGGGTGCAGGCTCAGAAGAATGTCTTCACCTGAACATATACACTCCCAGAACAGCCGTGGCTCAAAACGAATCCGAAAAGCTACCAGTACTGGTATACATACACGGTGGCGGCTTCCTTGGTGGAAACCCACTCAGCTGGCCCTTTGAACACTGGGTCGAACAGTTCCCTAATACCGTCATCGTTTCAATTTATTATCGTCTATCCATTTTTGGCTTTCTCGCAGCACCTTCTGGTGAAAAGAGTGCCGGATTCGATGCGAATTCTGGATTTCTAGATCAGTTGGAAGCATTAAGATGGGTTAAAAAGGTTAATTATATCGCTTAATCGGTCCTGTTGCGCTTACAACGACAAATAGAATATTGGGTTCTTCGGCGGAGACAACACACGCATCACTATTGACGGTCAGAGTGCCGGCGGTGCCTCTGTAGTACTTCATCTCCTCGCAAATGGTGGAAATCAACAGCTATTCCAGCAGGCGATTGCGCAGAGTATCTTTCGACCTGGACTAAAGACAATGGCTGAGACAAAGGTTCTTCACCCATTCAGAGCTTATAAGTAACCTTATAGACTAATAATATCACAGGATCATTTCAACTTCGTGGTCGAACATGCGCAGTGCAGCATGCCCGGATCCTCGGAGAGTGAAAAGCTCAACTGCCTTCGGACAAAGGAAGTTGCCACTTTGATGAGAGCAGCTGAAGCGGCATATCGACAGTAAGTCTCGCATGCACCTCACTCCAATAAGTAATGTTAACGATGGCTAAAGGAACTCCACATGGTTCTACCTGCCTGTAGTAGATGGCATCGTCTTCCAAGATACACCGACCGTCCTTATAAATAAAGGAAAGATTAGTCATGTCCCCGTACTCACTGGAGCAACTACAGACGAAACATTCACTCTGTCTGATGATATGGAGACAGAGCTCAAGCGATGGTATCCCGCCCTTTCTCAAAGGGAAGTCGCTAAATTCAAGAGGATTTATCCTGAATCCGACTTTGGGAGTAAACTCGACGCTACAGCGACTGCGGTGGGTGAAACTCTGAATAGATGCGCAGTGAGTATCTTAGGATTTGCTGCCATTTTTACTCTCTGACTTTCATCACAAGGGAGAAACCCTTGTGGAGTCGATGACAAAAGGAGGGAAGCGTAGCTACATATATCGATTTGACGAGCGGAACCCTACAGAAGACGGGTGGCGTGTAAATCATTCAGCTGAGAATTGGTGGATGTTCCAAGGTACAAATACTGGGTGAGTTCCTTCCATTTTCTGACCACTACCACGGATAAGCTTCGATGATCTCATCAATTTTAGTAACAACGGAACTTTCACTCTGACGCCGTTTACGAAGCCATCACAAGAACGCTTTGCCAGTGAGCTCATTGCCTACTGGCTCTCATTTGTGCATACAGGAGATCCCAACGCCTTTAATATACCCGGTGTACCACACTGGCCTGCGTGGGTCAACGGCAAGGGTCCTACACATCGACAGCGAATGGTCCTTAAGCAAGGGACGGGATCCACAAACGCGTCCGGAAGCTTTGTAGAGACGAAGCTATCCAAAGCATTAGATAGATGTCACGCAGTCAATCAAATGGCAGCGAGTATACGGTTTTAGAAAGGTATTAGAGATCTGTGAACCCCACTTAGAGTTACATCAATAGAGACCTACTACATATCCCACTCTTCTAACATGAACGAAAACACTCCAAAGACCGCCGAGGTCTCGTTTGATCCACCGGCCAAAACATCTACTGCTTTCCTGACATATCTAACCAGGCCGTCCAGCTCATCCGAAACCCGGTCGATCTTCACAGTAAAGCTTTCCTCGGCAAAGGATATAGACGATGTCAGTGAAGGCCTACTTCTATTTTGAGTTATGTCGGGTAACGTTTGATCTTGTTCCAGATCTTCCTCTTTGATTTCTTCATCATCAGATGAGGAACTATCCACATCAGAAGGAACAACGTCATCCGCGAACCCAATGGTATTACGTTGATTGCGTCGGGCTCGTTTTTGATGGTGACGCCGTTTCTTGTGCGATATATCGGCAGCAAGTGGCTTCTCTGGGCCATTGCTAGTACGTTCTTCCAGGTAAGCACTGAAGCAAGAGACAAATTGAAGTGCTAGATCAAGGATGGACAAGAGGGTCCGATGTACGGCAGCCGTCTACGCGCAATATTAAGGACATCACCCGGCTCTAGCAATATAACGTACCTTGGATTGAAGAAAGCATAGTATTTGCAGCTGTGCGAGGCTAATCTTGGTCAGGGAGATAACTGCATGTCTCTAAAACGCTCACTGGTGATCATGCGATGTGATCATCTCATCAAGTGTGGACGCCTTCTTGAAGAGCACTTGAAATTGCGTCGTCTTCGCACTAATGACCTATAAAGTAGATTTAAATCGGAGTTTATACGGCATTTCGTATGTAAGCGTACGTGAATGGTTAAAAAGTTCATCAGCGTGCTACATTCAAAGGATATTGAGCCAAGGTCTCATTTGATAAGAGGTTACGCTCACTTTATGAACCAAGAGAATTTAGCTTTTAGCGCAAAGAACTGGTTAAGATCTCCCACATCAAGTCCAGAAGCCACTTGAGATGCGTCTTTCATGGAAAGGTGATCCATCACTGACTTGGCTCTTCTTACTTGTATTAAGAGCACAAACACAGAGGCATAGATCGCAGAGCTAGGTCGTTGGAGGATATAGGTGAGAGGAAAGGGTACCTAAAATTGAATCGCATTGAGCTGAAGTATACAGTGCCCCTAGATACTCACAGTATAGTCCGCTACGAGTCCATCGAAGCAGCGTACACTGGAAATGTTATTCTTTTCCCTCCCACCGCGGACTTGGAATTGCACTAGCTCGGGAGAAATCCAAGGTTTGCGATCACGCATTGAGACTTCACGTAGAACTTTGTTGAGGAAGTGAAGGTCGTGCCATTTCTCATGAGCGTCGAGCTAGCACCAGATTCAGTGAATGATCCATAACGAATATGAGGACATACCTTGAAAAAGATCTGATCGCAAAAGGCTGTCATGGCGTCTCCCTGTCTCATGAAGTAGAAGTTTTCAAATGCTGCGAAATGTTCCATCATATCGCAATCGTCTAGCAACAGTTTCTTGAGCTTTAGATTAGGGCTTTTACACCACGGTAGAATATGCTCAGTCATAGTTGCATTGAGTAGCCCCATAACGATTCTGGACCCGTAGGTGGCGTCTTCCTGTAGGATTTCGGGGGATTCGACATCCATATGCTCAAGGCCCTCTGCGCCTTCCACTTGAGATTTGGTATATATGTCAGAGAAGGTACCCCATGTAGTAGCCGAAAACTGAAATTGCTCTTCAGACAACGGATCGATACCCATTGCGCGCAGGAGGCCAACCACCTTTCCGGCGGCTAGTATGTCGGACGCTATGGTGGCAAAAATGTTGGGCACCAACTGCGGACGTGAATAACTGGCTGTCCGATTGTCTTCCCAATCATCCTCACCCTCACGACGTAGGGTGTATCCTTGTTCCCAGAAGTCAGGATCGGTAAAGTTGATATCTCGAAATTGAATGAATAGCTCCGGATCCTGTTCATTTTGTTCTAAATCGTCAATTTCTAGACTTCCTCCTACTCTCATCCCATCTCTCATCCACTTTCCTGCGAGCTTCCAGATAGGTTCGGCCGTTTTGACGAATATGTCTATAAGAAGACACGCCGTAGGATGCTCACCAATGGCGAGTTGAGTGTTTATAGAATGAACGAGGAGATCGAGTAAGCGTGTGGACAGGATTGATGGGTGAATGGAGGAGAGGTTTTTGGCCCGCAGGAACCCAAGTCTTTCCACATCACCACGATGGTGAGTCGTCCCATCTTTACGGAGCTCTTGCTTAACAAGTTGTCGAAGAATGTCTTGTAAAATATCCAGTGCTAAAGTAACCTTTTCCTTCATTTCATGGTAGCAGCTAAGCAGAGTGGCTACTGTTTGCCGGCCAGTTCCACTTCGTGCTTGGACAATTGCCTCTTCGCGACCGGCACACCATTTATCGACATCGCGGATGTAGGCATCCACGGCTTCGGCAAAGGCTTCGAGTGTTCGGGAAACGAACACAGGTGACATGGTGGGAGCCCGTTTGGTGCGCCGTTCATCGCGATGAGCGTAAACGGACCGGATAAAATGACGCATTTCTTGTAGTCGTGTGGCCGAGAAGCAGAATTCTGTCAAGATGGAGCGGTATGCATCGAGACTGATATGCATAAGCCTGGGGGCGTCTGGAGCAATCTAATATTGAGTGATTGGAGAAGTCAGAAATGGCATAGAAGAAGGATATTTAGGACCTACTGAGGCTTGTGTTCTCTCCTCAAAGTCATCCACCAAGAATATTGTCGAGGGCGAGTCGATGCCCTGAAGCAAGAGCAAGATATTGCGAACAGTATCGACCTCGTTGATAACCTGTAGAAGCTTTCAGGTATAGATCTTCTGAATGGAAACCTCTGACCTTGGGGACTTGTATTCGGCCACCCACGCGTGGTTCCATCACGCGGCTAACAGCCGCAGCAAAGGTTGACGGATCTGCAGTATTGAATGGTCGATTCCAGTTTACATCCATTTCCCATTCTCTTCGCCATGTCTGCTTTCCACGCAAGCGCTCCACGAGTTCCCTGCTTTCTGATGAAGAACCTTGAAAGTACTCCGATTGGGTATATACGGCTTCGGTCAATATTTGACCGATTGGAGCTGGGGTTGAAGTGTAGCTGGTTTCCGATTCTTGTGATTCTCCCGAGTGTGAAAGAAACCCTTCGGCTTCCGACTCCTGGTCGGAGGCAAAAGATGGGCTAGTGTCACCTTCGTATGCACGTCCTGGAGAAAATACACCTTCCCAATGATCTCCCTCGAATGGCTCCTCCTCCATTATCTGCTTCCAGGTAAGCTTGTTCGATTTGGCAGAAAACTCTCTTTCGCCTGAAAGAACAATGTCGGCATGCGCAAGCGTAGATGGCAATGGGGGAGCAGCCAGCTCTAGCTTGTGTCTTTTCAGTAAATTGCTATCACGAACGGACCAATACGCACCAGAAATTGCATCTGCTCAGGGAGATTGGATAACTTTGGCGAGTGAGTAAACGCAAAAGTAGCACATATTATTATCCTACCTTGATCTCGTCATCATCTTGAAAGTCATCAGAAGCAATTGTCTTTAAAAATGCCCATGTACGGACCAGGGCTTCGGCGAGATTATCCTGTATGCCAATCCGCGCTTTCTTTGCAAGGCTGAGCTACGTTAGTATCTCATAAATAAGATAGATTTTTGGACTAACCGCTGTACACGGGCATCTATGGTTTCCATTGTGTCCGAGGAAACCTGTCTCGTCTCCAATGTGCGTAATGCTTTCTCATACTGATACGAAAAGGCATTAGGATCGTCTTCTAAGGAGCCTTTTGTGACCTGGGACACCATAACGTGGCACTGTTGCGCAAAACGAGCAGCATGGCGAGATACTAATGTGCGACCCGAAATCCGAGAGAGAGGTCTAGATGAGATCCGTGATAGAGGTCTTTGAGAGAGGCTAGATTGGGGTCTACTTGTTTGACTACTTGCCGGGCGGGGAGCAGACATGATTGGAACGGCGCCACAGCTACCTGCTCCCGTCCATGTCTGATGGTAAACCGAGAACTTTATATTATTTCTGACTATTAACAAATAACTATATAGATGGCTCCCTTTTCGAAAATTCGATGGAAGAGCTTGAAGAACACCAAAATAGCCGCACTTTGCCTTCTTGTCGGGTAAATAGCATTGTGTCGGGGCTTCATTGTCATCCGGAGATGAAGATCTCACAAGATATAGCGCAATCACTACTAGAAGACATTGAGAAGGCGAATTATTTCGCTAATGGTGCAAATCAAGTAATGCTATTTGGTCGTACCGTCATTTCTTCTACTGGAACAGTATCAACAGGACTCCCTCATTTCATTGGGCAGCTTATTCTTCAATTAGAAAGCATTTGCCGTCCACATCTTCCTCCTCATGTGCACGATATGCTGTTTCCGAGCGACCCAAACGTGTCAAAATCGAGACAAGTAATCTTCAATCGATATGTTCCAGGAGAAGGCATAAGTGCACACGTTGATCTTCTGCAACGCTACGACGACGGGATTATTGGGGTCAGTTTAGGAAGCGGGTGTGCCATGGATTTCAAAGCGGTTGATCCTCCGGATCTGGAAATGTCATTATGGCTACCCGTAAACTCGGTTATAGTGCTCGAAGGGGACGCCCGATACAAATGGACCCACGGCATCAAAGGCTTACACGGAGATGTGATACGGGACGAAACTACGGATAACGTTCAATGGGTGCCTAGGGAAACCAGAACTAGTATCACACTTAGATGGTTGCTTGCCGGTGCTGACATTGTAGGCTTCGAGGCACAATCCTAACCATTGTTACTCTCACTATACAGTTTATTCATGTTAGGGGTACTAGGATGGTGAATGTGGTTATGACCTATCTCCGTCCAATCCCTATCTCATAATCTGATTCGGACCGATAACTATAGTTCCGAGAGAACCGTTCAGAATTGAAGGTGAATTGATAGATGCACCTTCATCGAATTCAGGGCATGTTGAGGGTCCTCAGCGGATATACATCGCCGTGTGTTGACTCCCAAGGATCAATTCGCGAGAACCTGGCCGTCCGTCAGATCAATACCCCGCATATTTATCTATTCCAAGGGTCAGATCTGTGATATGCACTGTGAGGACATCGGCATCTCATCGCTCTGCCTTGACAAGAGACCTCATATATCTTATCCCGAAGTCACTGCGAAAGGGTATAAGTAAGGGCATCGTCTCTGATTCGACTCTCTAGGACTTGAGGAATCATGTGCTGTGGAACTCCAACGACGCTGTATGGGGTGAGTGGCACCTTCGACATGTGATCAAGTCTCATCAGTGCGTTCAACAGACTACTACCCTTACTAGTTCCTACACAACTAAAACGACCGCAACGACTACTATCCCTCCTTATGGTTAGTTTATCTGGGCTGCTCATGTGAACTGCGTTGACGCCATTGCACCCAGCCTCCTACAGCACACACATAACCAGTTATTGTGTAACAAGTTCGTCTTCACAATGTGTCTCGTCAACTACACAAACACAAATAGCGATTTTCGACCGTGAGTCCGTTCATTAACCGGGATGCAAATTACTCAAATATCGATCCTTTAGACTTTTTCCCCGAAACAAAAACAACTACGATAACAAGTATTGTCCCTGTCACCACCACGAAGACATATCCTACACACACAGTCTCCACCCCATGCCCATATAAGCGAGACAGTGATGTTTTGGAAGGGTTTGAGAAGCGAGGGGCAGGTAGCACGATCAACGTGGGGACTAAATGGGGAATTGCCGCTGTAGCGGTGCTCCTGTCTACCCTGCTTATCTGAGTAGTAGGAAAGGTGCGTATGGAACGGGTGGGCTGAAGTACCAAAACCTATTAGGTATGGTGCTGTATCGAACGTCACTCTGAAGAATAAAAGACTAGAACCAATTCGGCTGTTCCTTATCGTTGAAACTCGACTATCTCACCCTTTGGTTTATGTGTCCTCTTTCTCTCCGGTACAGGAAAGACCTCTAGTTCATTCCTCTCATATGATTTACCTCTCTTCGGTTGTGTTTCTTTCATGATTTGCTATCATTGCGCCACAGTCTGATTCTGCCTTTCAGAGTGCCAAGACTCGATTCGCAAGAACCCTGCCGTCCGTTGAATACAAGCCCGTATATTTATCTATTGAAAGGGCCAGATGCCCTTTATGCTTGTGAAGGCGTCGGCATTTCCTAGCTTCTTTGACTAGCGGTGTTCATATAGCCTTCTCCGAAGTCATTGCGAAACGATATAAGTAAAGGCCTTGTGGGACCTAGTTTCTGTCATCTCGAGAGACCATGTGCTGTGGAACACCGACGACGTTGTACGGGGTGAGTGCCAACCAGCCATCCCTATAGCTGGTTTTGCTAACGCGTTCGGGTAGACTACCACCCAAATCAGCTCCTATACTACGACAGCCACTTCAACGACCACTATTCCACCATATGGTATGTGTCATAAGGATCCGATATCTACTGTAATTGACGCCACTCGAGCGACCCAAAGAAACATCACAAGTACATACTGCGTGAAGAGTTCGTCCACCAAATGTGTATCGTCTACTACGGCAACATATATATTAATTGAAGACCGTGAGTGGGATGTCTGCGTTTCAATTTCAGATAAACAGATCCTTTAGACTTTTAGACTTTTTCCCTGAAACCAGAACCACGACAGTCACCGCTGTGGTTCCTACTACCACTACAAAGACCTACCCCACTACCACTATCTCCACTCCGTGCCCGCACAAGCGAGATAGTGATATCTTGGAGGGATTCGGAAAACGAGGGGCTGGTAGTTCAATCAATGTAGGGACTAAATGGGGAGTGGCTCTCGTAGCCGTGCTTTTATCTGCCTTGGTAGTCTAGTTAAAACTGTGAAGGTGACGAATCTACGCAAAGGAATGTCATGTTCTGGTAGAATAGAGTGCGTATTGAGCGCGACTAGAAACCACACGGATATACAACCCGACTGGCTACTTTTTACCACTGCGGCGCTTTTCCCTCCGCTTCTCCTTCTCTTCCTTTCTTTGTTCCGCCCTCTCACTTTCCAAACCAGCAAAAGCCTTGGACATCCTGGCTTTGTACTCCCGATCCTTTGCCTCTTGCCTTTCCTGCTGTACTCCAGCCAAGAACCGGTTGTCCTTGCGTAGTTCCCTCATCGCACCCTTCTTCTCCTTGCGATGTTGAGCTTTCAACTTGGTCAATGCTTCACGCTCCGCGTTAGGGTCCCTGTTACGCATGTAAGAGGAGCTATGGGCATCGAACTTGGGGATGTATGTGGCGATTGGAATCGGCTTGTGGGCCTGTAGAAGGAGAGGCTGACGCTCTTGCCGAGCAAACTTTAGCAAACGCGATAGTTTCTCTTTAAGCCGGACCACTTGCTGCGTTAGGAGAGGAGGAAGCTTCTTGGTGGGAAGATCGGAAAGTATAAGTAGGATTGGGTCGTAAAGTTCAATGAACCCGTCGAGCGGTCTATACATGTCGGCACATCGCCCGATTAGCTCGAGCGAGAAGGCCATTAGGTCGACTTTGCCCTGTTCCCCTGTGGCGGATTCTGTCAAGAGATTGAATAGGGAAGGGCTTTTGGGACTTGCGTCACCGCCATGTTTTCGGCGGAAACGGAGGGATGACCCGAGAATGTCGAAATCCAGGATCGGAAAGAAGCCGGGGACTGTCTTGGAACTGGTGTATGCGACAGGAAATAGAAGCAACAAACTCTGGACCATGAAGTTGGTGATTTCTGGCACTAGGCGCTTCGATCGTTCCTCATACTGGAAAGTTTTGATCATATGTTAGACAAGATAAATTTCGCATAAATTTACAGCTTACTTGTATGAAGAGAGAGCATATGGTCAGCCCACTTGCAATATCTTTGATATCACGCACTCTTCCCAGCCCCAAGTATGCTCCCATCAAGTAGTGCGCGAGTCCTACTACTGCGTGCTTCATGTCACTGGTAGACCATATGGACCCCAATACTCGGAGAAAGACGAGTTCTGGTAGTCCCGGGAAGGTTTTACTCGATGTTTCGAGAGGATCTTGTAGACCTTTGGTGAGGTTTTTCTGAAGTAGATTGAGTTTTGATCTGAAATGTTCGGCGCTTTTGATAGGATACGCTTTCGTGAGCGCATATAGATGTGGGACGAGAGCCTCGATTACAACGAAAGATGGTGGCGATAAAGTAGCAGAATAAATAATGTGATCCAAGAGTACCCCAGAGAAAGCCTATATAATGGGTTAAGTAAACGCTCTTGGGCCAGACTGAAACATACCTGGAGCTTAAATTTGTTGTCGGCGTGTAAGCTCGGGTGATGGAGCTTTCGTATTCTCTCCACCACAGTGCCGACTAACGAGTCGTCTACCTGTTCCACAATTTCAAGGAAGTCGTCATGTGTGGCTGGACATGGGAATGTAAACGGCAGTTCTGTTTGCTTTCCTGCTGATGGTTTTTTGCTCTTTTTGGGTCGAGGAGGTGCTATGTCTTCTGGGTCACCTTCCTCTGCTTCTTCCCCTTCGTCGGATGGTCCATAGTCTTCAGGGTCCTCGTCGCTGTCGGGCTCGCTGGATCCTTGTTCATTCTCTGAGTCGTCTTCGTCATCCTCATCACTGTCTCCTTCATTGTCTTCATCCATCTCCGCATCTGGATCTTCTGCCTCTTCCTCGCTTTCGCTGCCTTCTTTCAAACCACCACCAATCCCTTCGAAGGTATCGTCTTCCAAGATGAAGTCGTCATCGAGGTCGTCGCCTCCTCTGGACCGTTTCCTCTTGCCACCAGCTTCGTCGTCGCTGTCCTCTTGTTCTCCCATCATGCGTTTGAGACGTTTCTTCTCCGCGAGTTCTAGAGACTCTTTTTCCTCCAAGGCAATCTCTTCTTCCGTTTTGGTTCGATCTTTTGGCTGTGCACGTTTGTCCATAGCCAGCTCCCGCACAACCAGGTCATATTCTTTGTCTGTGGTACCGGTGATAGCCGGGTTTGTGGGTGCTTTTGAATCGGATGCGATAGCTGATACTGGTGCCGCTGCTGGTAGTGGAGCTGGATCTGATTGAGGTTTGGAGAAGAGGATTCCTCGGATGGAATCGAAGTCGTTGTCAAGAGCATGACGCGTGCTTTCGTCTTGCTCTCGTTGTAGTTGGCGGGCATACTGCGTTAAAATGTAAGTGATACTATAAGGATGTGGTAAAGAAGAAATTACCTTATGTTCTTTACTTTTCGCAATCACCTCTGCCATGACTTCCGCCTTGGTCTTCTTTCTTGGTGGCTAAACGGGCTGATTAGAGAGGTTTCAACAAGCTCGTTGGTTCGACTCACCCCTTCTTCATCACTATTTTCTTCTTCATCGTCGCTGAACCCCTTAAAGTGTACCGCTTTGACTGTGGCAGAATCGATTTGACCTTAAAAGTCTCTTCAGTAGGCGAGGGAAACTGTGGCGTTTTGCATTACCCGCATTATCTTCCTGATCATCATCCAACCCCAGCCCCACGTTGTCAAAATCATCCAGCTTGGCTAGACTTTGACCATAATGCGTCAATTCGTCCTCGTCTTCTAGATTGTATAGGGCCCCCTTGTTTGATCTTTGTCTTTCCTTCGTAAAACGAGCGAGCATGCGTTCCTCGATAGACATTGAGGGGTCATTTTCACCGAACCGTCTGTCGACTACCCCGCCGGCCTTGTCCCTCTGCTCATATTCGACCAAGAGAGTCTTTTTGCGCTAATTAAGAGTATAAGTATGTGTCAGAAACGGCATCCAGAGAACCTCACCTGCTCGAGGCCTGCCTGCTTTGACGCTCCAGGTTTGCCCATAGTCCCCTTTAGTTTTCGTCCGCCGACGTCATGTTTGACCTTTTCCACCTTTATGTCAAACGCATTAAACTTTTCGTGAATCTCCCGCAGTTTTTCAGCTCTTTTATCGCGATGCTCGAGGACTGCTCCCCGACCACTTCCATTACTGTCCCCTCGTTTGCGTTTGCGTGAATTTCCCTGTGATTGGGATACTCCGGACGTCGAGATGGCCGCTTTGAGTTGTTTGAGTTGCGAGCCACCCATCAGTGGAAAGGTCGGAGATTGAATTCGTTTCTATCGGTCACCACCGCCCCCTTCAAAGTTTCCGGGCCCGTCGACGTTTCAATACGTATTCGTGGCGCTCACATACGTGAAAAATCTCGGAGAATGTATGTATAGTTAGCTGTGTATAACTCTTGGCCCTGTCGGAACCGTCCGCCCTCGCCAAAGAAACGTGCAATCCATCCAGCCTGAAGCGCCAACATAGTTCTCGCGAGGATCTTGAATATCACACCTTTGGCGATGTGCGCCATCACGATTCTCAATGTTCAAAGACCCAAAGATTTGGGACGGAGATGACCGGCCGGTAGTTCACCTGTTCACCTAACCGAATCTACCCGCGCTATCCACCGTCTTCCTCACATTCAATGCGCGAGAGAGGGGGGCTGCACTGCCGGTTTGCTGGAAGGTTGTCGAGGACGTGACAACCGGGCTCGAGTGTCTAATGGCCTACCGATTGGGTTTGGGAAACCTTTAGACTTGAATATTTCATGTCGATAATCAGTTTCACAAAGCCGTAAGATTTCCACGTTCCCACGTAGTCTACCGAATTATACCTAGTTTGACTTTTGTTGGCGGGTAGCGTTTACAAGGGAATATCGTACCTGAAGTTCAATACGGAAAGCTTCCATCAACCAGCTCCAATCAGGGCCCCCGCGTACCATTCAGAGCGCCTATGTGTCCCTGGCAACCTACGACGGTTTTGAAATCCTTACCCTCTCCGACGCCACCACTTGCCACTTTTACTAGGCCCCCTACCCGAGATGTCATCTGGGTCTGTGAACAGTAGTTCAGTCTGTCGAATTAGAAGATAGGACTCTATGTGCGTATGGGCTAACTCAGTCCTCCGGATCCAAATCTCACGTTTGGTTGAAGTATCCGCGCACACCCGTTATGACGCAGAAGGTGCACATCTTTCCCCTCCATTACCTCACAGTGATAGGCAAACATGATTCCTGTGTCGAAAGTGCTCAATAACCTGGGGGGAAAGGGGACAACGCCCATCGAATATTCTACTGTCCCTATCTTGGCAAACTTAAAGGCAAATAAAACCGGAATGCAACTTATCGTTCATTTGCTTGCTGAATGGTGCGTCTTTCTGTGGGCCTGAACTTATTATTGAATCATTCTTAGGAACAACATTGAACTTCGCCAGTAGGTTTTCTCAAAATTGACCCTTTTGATTACCCTGACAATTAGTAGAATCGGCGAAAAAAGATGTCTTATTGCTGATTTAACGCTGTTGTGGTCGCGGATTTCAGATCCTGATCCCCAACTTGTCCAGTTATGGCGCAAGCTTGTCGTAAAGTTTGGAGATGGTGAGACCCACGATTGGATGAAACTAAAGTTTTCTCACACCTAAATAGAGCTGAAGATGCGCTGGGAGCAGTCAATCAAACTCCGCGCCGTATATGAAGATGCCCTCGGCGCTATGGTAGGTAGCTTATTGCACTATTCCCCAGAGATAATGACGCCTTACTCGTCTCAGCTGGAGCACTTGAATTCAGAGTCGATTCCTGACGAGGAAGATCTCATGCTGGCTGCCGAAGCCAACGACGAGGCACAACGAGCGGCGAGTAAGAAACATCATAAACGAGAGGTACGTTGTATCTCGCGCTACGCTCTCACCTGACCATTCAATAGAGAAGTAACATGCATTCCCCCACAGGATCATCTAATGGATCCACTACCAAGGTTCTGAAAATGGAAAAGCAGGGTGAGTTCGGGGCAAGTTTCTATGACTATTGTTTGCTGAGAAGATTAGATCTTCTATATAGACATAAAAACTCACATCTCAACTGCGTACGGCGACAGTTCTTAAAGAACGCAAGAACAAACTATCCGGTAAGTACCTTTCCTTACGCCTTTAGGTGCAACCTAACACGTGATAATACAGTTGGTGATCGAAGAGCAAGAGGATCTTGCCCTACGTGTCAAAAAATGCGTTCTTGCACACTCAATGGCACGAAAGTACGTACAAACAGTGCCACCAAGGTCGAATCTGATTCCTATTCTTCCAGTAAAATCAATTGTCAATTATCCCGAAGCAACTCGAACTTGACCTCTTCTGCTACATGGATATCTCCATTTGAACTCGCCGCCCACCTCCAACACAAACTCGAATGGAGTCTAGGGCTCCCACGTTATCGTCCATTACATTATCACGACCCGCGTGAAGCCACTTCAAGGGAGAGAATCCTGTTCGGGGTGGATCTAGCCGACGAAGAAAGTGTAGAGAATGGGATGCTGGCCGTTCTTCTACAAGCGGCGAGAAAGGGCCCTCCTCACGATGGGTTCCGGAAGCTGGTGAGTCACTCTTCAAGCAACAAAACATGTATTCACATCTTTGTAGAAGCAAGCTTGCCCAAATGAGACGGCTCAGGTAAAGCTTTTTTAACCGATATATAGTAACTCGCTGAAGGTCCCACTAGCTTGCTTTGTACTTAGAGACATATTGGGGACCAAATAGTGCAGACAATGTCAAGATGGTCTTGCGGCAGCCAGTGACTCTGCGTCACTCATTACTGATGGTAAGTCGATCCATTCGATGCTCTTATAGATCTAATGGTCATTAGTTTTATCTGGCATGTCTCCCAAGTCCCCTTGTTCCCCTTTCGAGTGCGCAATTTACCCAGTTTGCCCTCAAGAAACTTAGAGGTACGATCTATTTTTAGGCTTTTTGCAACGAGTCTGACATCTTTTAGTCCGGGACATTATCCAATCTATGCCGCTTTTAAACATTGGGTCACTCCGGGAACTCTGTGACTATGTGGATCGAATGTCTAACTATGACAGCAAACTGCTCGACAAGACGGGAATGTTGTTGACACGCGTAAAAAGCGACTTGATGGGAGACGGATCCAGTGAAGTATGTATGTTCCTTGAAACAATCTCTATAAAGCTGACTATGGCTCAGAAAACGCTCGCTGGCCTTCTGCGTATGTTCATCTATTACTTCAACCGAGAGAAGGAGAGAACAGTTTTGGATATTAGCCCCATTTCTGTGACATGGGAACAATATTAGCCACTTTATAGAATTAGACGAACACTGGATGTTTGTCTCCGGACCTGTTTAAGTATCCGATTTGTAACCTAAATTACGTATAATTGTTTTTGTAATATTTATAATATTTGACATAAGTTCTGATAGCTAAAATGTGGGCGTTCGGAACTCGCAGCCCATGGTTGTCCGCCATAGCTTCGGTTATCTCTCCCCCCAGAACTTTCTTTCCGACCACTCCATAACCGCCCCCTCGTTTGCGTTTACGTCAATTTCCCTGTGATTGGGAGACTCTGGACGTCGAGATGCCGCTTTGTTTTGAGTTGTGAGCCACCCATTAGGGTAATAAAGGTCGGAGATTCAATTCGTCTCTACTGTCATCACCACCCCGCTCAGGATTTCCGGACTCGTCGACGTTTCAATGCCTATTCGTGGCGCTCATATACGTGAAAACGTCGGAGAATGTACGTGCAGCTAGCTGTATGTGACGTTGGCCTGGAATCGCCAAAGAAACGTTAAATCCATCCAGCCTGAAGCGCCAACGTGGTTCTCGCGAGACTCTTGAATATCACACCTTTGGTGATGTGCGCCATCACGCTTCTCATATTCAAAGACCCGAAGCCTTTGGATGGGGATGACCAGCCGGTAGTCCACATAGCCGGTATATTGTGACGGCTCGAGGGACTGAATGAGGCGCCGTATTCCAGTGGTCGACTGGGTTGGTGGGAATCTAACCCGTTCCACTTTAGGTTCCCTAGCGATCGTTACACCGCACTGCCGGTTTGCTGGAATGTTTTCAAAAACGTGACTATACAGCGCGAGTGTCTAACGGTACAGACATTGCCAATGGCCTACGAATTTGGTTTGTTTGAGATACATTTAGACTCGAATATCTCATGTCGCCAATAAGCCTTCCGATTTCTGCCTTCTCACATGTCTACCGAATCATACCTAGTTTTGTTGACTTTTGTTGGCGCGTAGTGCTTATAAAGGAATACCGTTCCTGACGCTCAACATGGAAACATCCATCGACCAGCTTCACTCAGTGATCGCCGCACTCTGTTCAGTGGGCCCATGTGTCTATGGCAACCTAATACCACATCCTCTTCGACGCCATCACTGACCAGTTTTACCAAGTCCTCACCCGAGACGTCGTCCAGGTCTGTGATAAGCGGTTCAGCTGCCGAATTTGAAGAGAGGACTCTGTGTGCGTATCGGCTAACTCAGTCCACCAGATCCATCACATCTAACGTTTGGTTCAAGTATCCGCGCGCACCCATTATGAGGCAGATGGTGCACATATTTCCCCTCTACTACCTCACAGTGACATGCAGGCATGATTCCTGTGTCGAAAATACTCAATAACCTAGGGGGAAAGGGGACAACGCCCGTTGACCATCCTACTGTCCCTATCTTGGCAAGCTTAAAAGCAAACAAAACTGGGATGCAACTCATTGTTCATTTGCTCGCGGAATGGTGTGTTATGTTTATGTTTACGAACCTGAAATAGCGACTGAACCATCCCCAGGAACAACATCGAACTTCGCCAGTAGGTTTCTCAACAGCAATCAATTTGATTGACCTAATATATCTCTAGAATCGGCGAAAAACGATGTCTTGTTGCCGATCTAACATTGTTGTGGTCGCGAATTTCAGATCCCGATCCTCAACTAGTCCAGTTATGGCGCAAGCTTATCATAAAGTTCGGAGATGGTGAGGCACGTGATCAGATGAGGCTAAACTGTTTCTCAAATCTGAATAGAACTCAAGATGCGCTGGGAGCAGTCTATCAAACTCCGTGCCGTGTACGAAAATGCTCTCGACGCCATGGTAGGTTGCCCATTGCGCTATCCCCAGAGATAATAACGTTTTGATTGTCTCAGCTGGATCACTTGAACCCGGAGTCGATTCCTGACGAGGAAGATCTGAAGCTGGCTGCCGAAGCCAACGACGAGGCGCAACGAGCGGCGAGTAAGAAACATCACAAACGAGAGGTACGTTGTATCTCGTACTGCGTTCTCACCTCACCATTCACCAGAGAAGTAATATGCATTCCTCTACGGGATCATCTAATGGACCTGCTACTAAGATTCTAAAAATGGAGAAGCAGGGTGAGCTCCGAACCAGATTTCTTATGAATATTGTATACTGAGAAAGTTAGATCTTCTCTATAGACACAAAAACTCACACCTCAACTGCGTACGGCGACAGTTCCAAAAGAACGCAAGAGCAAACTATCCAGTAAATATCCTTCCTTAAGCCCTTATATGCAATCTAACACTTGATAATAACAGTTGGTGATCGAAGAGCAAGAAGATATTGCTCTACGAGTCAAGAAATGTGTGCTTGCACACTCAATGGCACGAAAGTACGAAAAAATGGTGTTACCAATATCGAATCTGATTTCCCATTCTTCCAGTAAAATAAACTACCACTTGTCCCGAAGCAATTCAAACTTGACCTCTTCCACTACATGGATTTCTCCATTTGAAATCGGTGCTCGCCTTCAAGACAAACTCGAACGTAGTCTACGACTCCCATGTTATCATCCATTACCTTATCACGACCCACGCGAAACCACTCCAAGGGAGAGGATCCTGTTCGGAGTGGATCTGGCCGACGAAGAAAGTATAGAGAATGGTCTACTGGCCGTTCTTCTACAAGTGGCGAGAAAGAATCCTCCTCACGATGGCTTCAGGAAACTGGTGAGTCACCGTTGACGTGACGAGATGTGTATTGATATCTTTATAGAAGCAAGCTTGCCCAAATGAGACGGTTCAGGTAGAGCTCTTTTAATCGATATATAACAACTCGCTAAAAGGCCGGCCACTAGCTTGCTTTGTATCTGGAGACGTATTGGGGACCAAACAGTGCAGACAATGTCAAGATGATCTTGCGACAGCCGGTGACTCTGCGTCACTCATTGTTAATGGTAAGCCGATCCAGTCGATGCTCTAGTATCAGACTTATGGTTCTAATGGTCATTAGTTCTATCTAGAATGCCTTCCAACTCCGCTTCTACCCCTTACAGCTGCAGGGTTTACCCAGTTTGCTCTCATGAACCTTAATGGTATGGTCTATTTTAGTCTTTTTTCAAAGAAATTGACGTCTCTTACCACCTTTTAGCCCGGGACATTGTCAAATCTATGCCGGTATTGAACATTGGGCCACTCCGGGAAATCTGTGACTATGTGGATCGAATGTCCCACTACGACAGCAAGCTACTCGATAAGACGGGAATTTTACTGACACGCGTAAAGTGTGACTTGATGGGAGACGGATCCCCTGGGGTATGCACGTTTCCTAGATGCATCCTCTACAAAGCTAACTAGGGGTTAGAATACTCTCGCCGGCCTTCTACATATGCTCATCCGGTACTTCAACCGAGAGAAGGAGAGAACAGTTTTGGACATTAGCCCCATTTCTGTGACATGGGAACAATATTAGCCACTTTATAGAATCAGACGAACACTGGATGGTTGTCTCCGGACCTCTTCAAGTATCCGATTTATAACCTAAATTACGTATAATTGTTTTTGTAATATTTATAATACTTTATTCAAAGGTTATTTGGCATAAGTTCTTATAGCTAAAATGTGGGCGTTCGGCTCAACCACCCGCAGCCTTGCTTGTCTGCCACTACATCGACGACGTCAGCTACCACTGTACGTTTAGGTTTTTTTCTACAATTACCGCCACTCTCCGATACGCAATCGTTTCTTCTTTTCCCCGGACTTTCACTCCCGACGGCGTAATTGTACTTGTCGCTTTGTAAACCATCAAACCGGATCCCAGGCATCACGTCGCTATGAATACAGGAACAAATGACGCCAGAGCTCCAACTTCTAGCCACGAAAATGCTTTTTCTGGGGATGAAACCAATGTTAACGAGTAAGCGCCGGATCCATCGTAATCATTTGTTAGACCTTCATTTCTGACTATTCATTTTACTCTTTTCTTAGAACTACTCCGTTGATTGGAGGTCAGGAAAGCAGCTTTGGAGCGACGCCACAGGGACCCGGCCGCTTATCATTAGGCCTTTCAGAGGCGTCTAAGAGTCGCGTTAAATATGCGGTTTTATTCTCTATTCCGCTTCTCCTGTTTGTTCCCGCCTTGGTGTTCTTCGTCATGACCCTCAACCTTCGGAGCCAACTACCTCCATCGGAATCGCTCGAGATCATAGCCAATCTGACACATAGCGTGGAGAACCTCTCAAGTTCACTCTCAACCTGTACAGCAAACTCAACCAGGCTAGCAAACTCTTTGCATGAAGAAGAACAACGAGTGGAGGTTTGCAGGGAGAGCGAGCGGCGATTGGCGGCGCGTGTTGGGGTGATTCAAGAAATGCTGGACAAATGCGAAAGTGACGAATTAGTGCTCAAAGACCAACTGCGCGAAGTCTCCAGCAATCTCACTACCTGTGGCGCGGAGAAGGAGGAGCTCAAACGTCAAATGGAAAGCGGTGTCTTTGTCCAATTCCTCGACCTGGTTGGGAAAATGGGAACGGGAGGGTAAGCGTTTCATCTTCGTTGCCATTCCTCATCTCCCCTCGATCCCATAAATCTACATAAGTCTACACGAATGCTTACCGATTGCACCAGTGATTCCTGGGTATGCTCCGATGCCACGCCATCCTGGTCCCATGGTTATACCACAACCGATTCTCCACATCCTACAATAACCATCGAGTCGTGGTCCGGGGATTTGGATGATGTCCAGCATTCGTCTGCTCCTCTCGTATTCCCACCACCCTCCGAATCCAAACAACTCATCGATACATCTCTCCAAACTCTTACGAACCAACAAATCAGAACCAGTAACTCAGAGCAGAACACGCGCCTCCTAAATGGAGCTGTACAAGGCTCGATTAGGATTGTCGGATACACCGTCATGTCTCAAAATACGGCCGGTAATAATGGCTGGTGGCGAATCACCAAACTCCCTGCTTTTGCTGCGGAAGGAGCCACTTTGGAATTCTTCGCACAAGCCGCCAAATGGTACGGCAGCAGCGCAAGGTTTAAAGTGACCGTTTATTGGCTCAGTTTATGAACCCTGGAATCATCACTGTACTTCTATGCTAGCGATATTTTATTTTGCATATTGTGTAACTGTCTAAAAGCGATTTTTTTCGATTGTTTAGGTATGGCTGGGATTGAGATGCAGATGTGTTCTCGATGCTCCCCGTGCGCACGTTTGAGCAACATGCATGATAGCAGAAGGAGATCGTGACTTCAATGAGAAGATGTCTCCTTTTCTTTTACCCCTTCATACGAAGCTCCCTCTTTCAGATTGGATTTAGCAGCAGAGAGCGGAGCATGAAGAGTTATATTATATTAGAGAATTATAAAGTTGATTTATTCGGTAAGGGTTCAACCAGCCAAGGTGGCAGGAGGAGCTCCGGGGGTCGGGCAGGCGCATGTAGCATTGGCAACGGCCCTGGCTGCCCAACGAGAAATTCGGATGAAGGAATGCCAAGAGAAGGCACGGCAGATCTAAAAGTGTATTGGAAACAGACCCTAGCACAGGCTCCAGCCGTCGAGAAACCTCCTCCGGCGACCCCCGTCTCTCAAAGGCCCTCCGTTTTAGTACTAAGGCTTGGCGTTAGATATGAAATTAAGACTTTATCGGGCAAAATACATGCGATTCTGACGGGGAAAGTGGGAAACGTGGCGTCCAATGAGGGCTTACTAATTGGATGAGTTGATGAGGCGTGGAGGCTCTTGTTCTTCGACACTTACGACGCGAACGCCACCGACTCCCACCTCTGACATGAGCAAGGATGACACCCTTAATTGCACAGGTAAACCTTTGAGACTCATTTGCCTCGATCACGGTCGTTGCTTGGGTTCCCTGAGAATACTGCAGAGGCATTGTCCTCTTCAGGTACTCGGGAAGAAGAATCCAAGTGCATTTCACATATTGTGTACCTTTGCGTCAATGATGACTTTCATTTCAACCACCTATTCTAGTGTCTGCTTGTATGTGCTATTCATACGATCTTATGTCTGAGCTGCCTGTGCTACGGGGGGACAGGGGAGTGAGATCCCAGCTCGAAGAACGCGAGCTCGGTTCACCCTTTCCTCCGGAGACTCCTACTTGAGAGTCGCAAACCCGACACGAGAAGCGTCGTAGTCAAAGATGGTATAATAGTTCCTCATGAAAGCCTAGAACGGAGTTAAGGAAGCTTGAATGGTGGCGTAGATATTGGATAGACTCACATCTCCGAGGATCCAGAACTGCGAGCCGATGGAAGCATCGGCAACAATGGAGCCCACTACAATTATGTCAGTATTCAAAGTTTAAATATGAACCCAAAACGAATCTAAGCTCACCGCATTTGCTTGAACCCTCAGAAACTGGGCCAAAATTGATGCTAGACGCGGCCATGGTAAGAGCCTTGCCGCCAATGGTGAAAGAGACGGCAGGGAGAGTGGTCGAGCAAGGGAATGTGTAGAACCCTTCGCCAACAGTGCTGCTAGCATCAGCAGATCCGGGGATTTTGGCGTAAAATGCTTTGACGCCAGAAGTGGAGCCGATGACAAGGGTGGTTCCCTAATACCGTAAACGTCAGAAGAGCACTAAAATAGAAAGCTTTCACACAAACCGAGTCTACAATGGCGGAAGTAGAGCCGACCACAGAAGTGCTGCCGACTTTGAGAGAGGAGAACTGGATTTGCCAGTAGCCCTCTTGCGTGACGGGGGTATATGTCGGACTCCCGCTATATAGTGCAGAGTTGAGCCCACCGACGGTCAACTCGCTCCCGGATTGGGCGAGCTTGAAGGCGAAGACACCACTGCTGGTCTGGCCTTGGCTCACGAGCGACTGAAAGACGGGTGGTGCATTGTACTCGCTGATGCTCTGGAAGCCCATTCCCATGAGACCATCAGCAGGAAAGTTTGCGCTCGAAAATCCATCACTGTATTGAGTAGCTATTATCCGGAATGAGGATGTTATTTTAGCTGTAAATGAATGGACATACCGGAGCCCAAGGTCTGAGAAGTCGACGTGAGACCGGCGATCTTGACCGTATCCTTGTATTGCTTTCCAGAAACGGTTGAACCATCTCCATACGCGAGACTGAAGGACTTTCCGAGAGCTTTCGACGTCGAGGAAGAGGAAGGATTGTATTTCGTGTGGCCGCTGCAGGTCGTACCACAAGTCGAAGCAGGCAGGAAGAGATCACTGGAACCGGTGTCGAAATCGACTTTGAAGGAAACCTTTTGATTTCACAATGGCGAGGTGAGAAGGGAGAGGGAGAGTTTATTATGAAATGGTCAGAGTCGAATAGTTATAGAGTTATAAAACTCACTGCTGGAGTTCCGACAGAGATGGTTCCTAATTGAACGATGAGAAAAAACCCTAATGCTGGAGAGGGAGAGTATCTCACCATGCCAAAGCTCTTCAGCATCGTCCGTAAGAGCATCCTTGCCAACAGCACGTTTGCTAGCAGTGCTAGCAACTTCGGGCTGAGCTGGGTGACGTTGTCCAGTGTTTCTCTGGTAGGTATCGAAGCCACGCATGATCTTACTGCAGCAAGGTCAGTAACCTTGTCCATACATTTGCCTACACCTACGCTGTGGAGGATGAAAGATGGTTCCTCAAGTGTTCAACGTCGAGGGAACCATCACTACGGTACATCTTGCTGCGCTTGGCGAGAGGAATAGAGGTGCGCGGGTATTCCGCAAGTGGAGAGGCCGAAGCCAAAAGAGGGACGATTGCAAGGATTGTGGCGAGCGAGAAGTGCATCTTCTTAGGGGTATGCCGGTTGAGCTGATGACCGTCGAGTTACAGTGGGGTAATGAAGGTGGAGCGTCTGAGCCGCTAAAGATGGACCGGGGGTTGATTATCCTACTGTAGTGATTTCGAGGCTCCTTTTATGAACGGGAGGTGCGGCCAGGGGCTCGTGGCGTTGGGTTGCGCATGGTAGGTATGGATAATCCCTCGTCTTTGCGCATGGGGCGTGCCGGATGCGCCGTATCCTCTTCGGTGATTGTGAATGCAGAATACCCTCCTGAAGATTACGAAGATGTTCGCTTATCAGAGTCAACGTAGGTAAAGAGGATATGGTGTGAGCGCACATGGGCGGGCTCCCATAATCTACGCCAGGGTCACACAAGGAGGGTGCTATTTTCGGACTATTGGAAGCATCCTTGGCGCCGAATATCGAGGTCCTTCCGGAAGGTCAGTAGCTTTCCATGTGGACCGCAAACCGATAACGCCTCTAACAACATACCACTCCTCGATGATATAACGTCATTATAGACTTTAGAGCTAAATATAGCTCTAGTTCTGATGGGTAGTGACCGGCCATTCCAATAGCGAGTAGAGATCATGTCACGGCTTGAAGGCTCGACCGAAAACGTGACTAAGAGATAAAGGACGCGTTTGTGACTTATGTTTCAGCCTAAATGCTTAATTTCATAGCGCCGGTTGTTGCTCGCAACCAAGGATGGGTAGCGGCTTTCCGGCCAGTGAAGCGTAGCTCAGGCCGAATCTCCTGGAAAAGATGACCCGGAGGATACCTAATCCGTTTCTTTGATCTGGTGATGTTCTATTTTTAGTTTACTGTGGGCCATATGCAAGTCGAGGTTCTGGTTTATGTCAAGATGCGACCGCCCATATGCATCGTCGGTGGTTCGCGATTAGCATAATTCAAAGGCCAGAACCTAGTCTATTTTTAACTTTTATTCTTCTGATGCACACTTGTGGACCCACGGAGACGGAGACAAAGGACTCCGTCGAGTATCTCTCAAAGTTTCAAATGTAACAAGTTCAGGAGATTGTGTCATTTATATGAAAGTATGTTATGTAAACTATCCTTTCAATTAGGTCCAATGAACTGGTAGAGGATCCTTCTGACAAGGCCAGATAGATGCTGTGGATCGTTCTGGTATGTGCTCTGTAGGCGGGGACATCAGGAATGTATTGTCTTCACATGTTTGATGGGACGTACCATGACCATACCCATTCCTAATGCGCATAGAATACTCGTGCCGGTCCTGCCACCACCTTGGACCCATCCTCGTCCCCTGGCCGTGACCCATGCGCTCTCCAGTGCCTTGGGCATGACGTACATGGCAAGCTCGGCGCGTCGCTTTGGCGCCTCGACAAGAAGCGACAATCCACAAAGGGCACCGACCATCCAGAGGGTGAACTTGTGTCCCATATTTTTACGGAAAAGTTCAAGAGCCGGTGACTTCGATTTCTGGAGGAGCTCGTAGAGATTAAAGCGACCGCAGAAGTAGGCTAAACAGTTTTAGCCTCCAAAGAAACGGTCACACGATCGAAACTTACTCTGATAGATGATGACGAACACCCCAAGGAACGCGCTGCTCCGTCCAGTACCTAAGAGGTTCCGCCAGAGCATACCTGGAGGATCTTTCACCCATTGTTTCCGTTTGAAGAGCAGAGCTGGGACGAAATGCAATGCGCCATAAATTGGGAACATCCATTTGAAAACTTCAAGGAAGCGCTCCACTTGCACGTATGTACAACGATCGAGCCACGGATGTGTTTCGGCGCAGCTACTGAACCGGCGCTCGATCGGACCAGCGGCTGTCATGGCAAGCGCTTCCGCGATTAAAGTGCGGTTTCGAGGAGTGGTGTACTGAATAAAACGTTAGAAACGACGACGTGTAGCCACGTCAGCTAGGAACGGACCTTCCAGTCGATTAGCGCTTGCATATCTTTCGGGTCAGCGCGCCCTTCTCGCGCGAATCCGCGATTAACCAACACTGTTGGCTGTAGCACTTTTGCCGCTGTAGAGATCCATAGACTATAAGACTTTGGTATCGTTTCTGGACGGAGCAGCCAGGAATACATAATCTGGCCGCAGCTATAGCAAACAGTGATTAGAAAGGCAGTTTAAGAGGCATATGGATATGGAACAGCACTTACCACAGTGAAAAGACGATGACTGATCCAAATGGTACCTTGATGCCCTTCTTCGCTGAGAAAGCATTCCATGAGCCTTGAAGTCCGCTATAAAGGGATCAAAAGCTGATCCTCAAATGAAAGTGTGACACCTACCGGACAAACATCTGCTGTGCAATACCCAACCTTCTGTCCTGCCTCTCCCAGAGAACAGCCAGACCACCAGCAATGGTCCCGGCAAGGGCAGCGTGCCATCTTCTTCCTTTCTTCCTGATCCACATTTCATGTGCTTTAGCTTGTTTAGAGAGCTTCGTCTGAGAACCAAGGCGATCAACCTATGTTTTCTCGCCTCAGGTCAGACGCATACCTTGACACTAGATGGATCGTCCACCACGGCTACTACTGGCTGTTTGTCCTGCCCATCCACGGTGGAGCCCAAGTCGAACTTGACTTGTCTCTTGTCGGATGTTGGAGTCATGAGGCTCCAGTTTGGATCACTTTCGTATCCTGGTGGAGTAGCTGGTGTCTGGGCTCCCCATGGCAGCAGCGGTGGAGAAAAGTCTGGGATGGGGAAAGTGAAGAGTGGGAGGGAGTTGAGAATGAGCTTGTATAGCGTCACGAATGTGCCCAACATTGCGGCAAACTTGAACGTATCTGGCCCCAGAAGAGCGTGCCGGATCAAGGAAAAGCGGAAGGACCTAGAGCGGCAACACGATTTAGGATCTCATAGGCAGCGTATGATAGTATTAGGATGCTTACTTTGGAGTTTTAAAGATACGAAACATCAATAAAAAGACGTTGACACCTGCACGAATTCCAAAACCTAGGCCGCCGGCGCCTGAAAAACTGTTAGTGTGCAATAAGGGAACGCCGTACGTGGATGTTAGAACTAAACGAAATATAACTTACGTGCACCTCCTCTTAGTGCGTGTTCAAACACTTCCTCGATGCTGCCCAATTCAACAGCTGGCTCCCCGCGATCCCTCCAAACAATCTTCCTCGTTTGTTGTAAAGCCTCTTGTGCATTCGCCAATGCAACCAAGTTCTCATAAGACTGCCTGAGTTGCTTGCGAGATTGAAGCGGCGTGAAGGCCAAATTCATAAACGACGACTGCCGTGAAGGACGGCTTTGTTTATCTTCATGACGGGATCGAGATCCATGACTATGGTCGGGAATTTGTGAAGATGCGGGTGGCATTTGAGAGCCTTTTCGCGGTGGCTCGTCGACTCCCAACCCCGCACTTGGTGCCTCCATTTGATGGGTCAAAAGTCACAAAAGCGAATATTATAACGATATTTGTTTGTAAAATATTGCCAGCGATCGTATCTTGAAGACTTTGGGGTAAGTTGGTTCGAGGCCGGGTCCAGAAATGTTCAATAGCCGGTGGTCGCCCGTGGCATATTATCATGGAGGGATACGTCTTACTTAACATCGGGTGCTTTCCGGCAAGATAGGCTATTATTCCAAATATGTATGATAAACCCGAACTAGGGACAGTCTATTGGAATCTACTCAGGCAAGTCACAAACGCGACCATTTTTTCGAATAATAAAAGCTCAAAAAGCTGGTTTTCTCCTCCCACCCTTGGTTCGTTCTTTTCAACTTTCCGACATGAGTGGTTAGCACAGAGCATGCCTCCGTAAGAGTATCAGTCACACCACCCGCGGCGAAAATGTCGCTTGTCATGAATGCTCCCGAGCTAGGACTTTCTGATGGTGGAAGGAGGCGAATTGTCACCGGGGCCGGCTCCAATGGGATTGACATCAAATGCACCAGGGGTTCGGGAATAGGGATCGGTAATGAATTGGGAATCGAGCACGTTGGCGTGGGACGCCAATGAGTTGGGGAGTCGTACCTTTAAAAGGTTAGTTAGGAACGCCAAATCTGAAAGGAACGCGTTACTCACCGCACACACATGATAAATACCTTGAACGCTTTAACAGGGACCACAGTAGACGGATCAAAGACGTCTGCGTATCGCAATAGGCCTCTCCCGTTGCTCGTAGTGCATTCGGGGAACACCACTACAGGTCTCGTGGCATTACGTCGAATACTTTCCAGTGACTTTGCTCCTTCCAAAGGCAATCCATTTGTAGAAGGAGTTTGTCCTAACGAGGAGAGCATCTTCCATAAAGAAACCTCGTGAAATCCTGTGATAGGCATGCGCTGCATGGAGCCCGATTTGTTGATGGCTATAGCTGCCGAACCTGTTCCAGTACGTCGTCCAGGGGTACCAGAATCGTCGGTTTGGTTTGCTTGTGGGGTAGGTGCCACAGGTAAAACAAAAATAGGATCGAATCTACATTAAAAGCGTTGGCGACCGGAGATCTTGCGCAATCAAAAGCATACCGAAACGCCAGCCAAAGAAGCTCTACCCAGGAGCACCAGTTTGACACGATTACGTCGCCAGCTTTCGGGGACCATTTCTCATCCAAGCGTCCAGCTCGTCTATACGGTAAAGGGTTAGGCGCGAGCATCTCAAAAAGACCCTTAAAACAGACCCTTTTTTCTTTGAAGTCATTTCCACGTCGATCAACCCGTATCCAGCAAGTGCCAGGATGGCCCGACAATTAATGGCGGTAAATAGCCACGATACCCAACGATAGAGCGGCGGAATGGGATACTGGATAAAGCTCAAGTCAAATAGAGTGCAATTACCATTCGATAGACTTACCAGAAGAAGGGCCACCGTTTGCAAAAGAAAATGCTCTGCCAGCACAATGAGGCACATGAAGGCCCGGAGAATAGCAAACGTGTAAATCAGAGGCTGAATAACCTTGAGTATAGTTGGTGGTGCATTTGCGGGCACTGGAGTAAGGAAAGGCTAGGACGACGAGAAGATTTCA
>KN824303.1:46192-83918 GCA_000827415.1 Serendipita vermifera MAFF 305830 | reverse complement strand
CGGCGCCGGAGAATGCCACTTTGACATGAAAAGCACGGATGGGGTAGCGTCATCGAACCTGAATTAACACTTATTCTTCAACTATTACTATATAAATACTCGGTTTGGAACTCTGGGTCGACGTATGGAGCCAAACTGCAAGGATTACGATATGCATCGTCTAAATCCAGAACACATGGGACCTCCGTGACACGTAAGATACTGATCTATTATGATGTGTTTCTCTTCTAATTATTCTTTTCAGCCTCTGGATTGCCCACCAAAACATTATTACTCCACGGCGCATTGACGGTCGCATTGCCGTACGCAGATAAAAGACTTCGAGCACATGCTTTGTCAAATTCATGGCCAGATGCTCCCTCGTTTGACCGTCGAAGAAAAATTTGGAACCTCCTGACCAGAGTGGAGTCGACGCACGCTACCCTTAGTCTACTAAGTTTTGTCCTGTTTCTATGGAATGGCCGGTATGTCCACCAGCATATGATCTTATACCGCCTTCCTCTGACTCTTCTATAGGTACAGAGCGATAGCGGACCGGATCATCGGCCTGAGACTGGTGCCTTCTCGAACACTTCTAAACCGAAATGTCAGCTACGAGTTCATGAACCGTCAGATGGTTTGGCATGCTTTCACTGTACGTGCTAAAAATCTCTCAATTGGGACCAGTCTACGGTTTCCTAACTCCCAGAACAGGAATTTTTGCTCTTCCTCCTTCCTATCCTCAACACGCGCGCTATACGACGCCGGATCGCCCGTGGACTGTCCAGTTTCAAATGGACCGACTTTATCCCTCCTCAAATTCGACCTCAGGTCTCGTCAGAATCTCGCGAGTCACGCGTAAAACGCGGAAGATATTATGACCTTCCAGAGAACGAATGCGCAATTTGTGCAGAGGATGCTTCGATGGACTTATCTTTATTAAAGGATACCAAAATGACTATGCAAACTCCCGGTTTCCTTGACCGGACAAGCGGCCCTCGGAACGAGCAACCAGTCATCCCAGCCTACCCCGTCAATACACCCTACAAGGCCTCCTGCGGCCACGTTTATTGCTATGTATGTATCGCAGACAGACTTCTTCGAGCCGCCGACGAAGGCGAAAAGTATTGGGAATGTCTACGATGCGAGGAAAAAATCACGCACGTGAACAGGCAGGACGAAATCGACACTCGTCATGGCAGGAGGACGGCAAGGTCGATGGGTAGTGGTGACTCGGTGCACGTGCAACGGAGATGGAGCAGTGTCGTAAGTAGTAGTGTGAGCAGGATAGGCGGTGGCTATGGCACGAGTGATTTGGACGAATCAGAGCTATTGGCGTTGGATAGTGTCAGCAGTATAGGGCCGAGGACGCATTCTGGATCCGATGACCTCTCCGAGTAGGCGCCGTTTTGAATTCCACATTATTCATAAAAAAGAAAAAAGCACGCTAGCCGAGTGGTTTGAATGTTGTAGAAGAGTCCCTTTCTTTTCCTTCACTCCCAGCCCCTCACTGATCAGAGACGGACGCCATAGGCCACAAAGCAAGAGGGACGTGGCTGGTAGACGCCGAACCATATTTCCTTATCGGGCGTGCATCTTTGGCATCTAATTAGCGAGATTAAGATGAAATACGATCAAAAAACGCGGTAAAGGGTCAGAAAAAAATACTTTTGGTTGTTTTCCGAAAGAAGGGATCCCGTGCGGCGCCTCGGTGAGCTATAGGTACCGCTCTCTACAGTCAATTAAACGAAGTCTCGTGCAAGGACGAATGGTTTTTCACCATCACCGCGCCCGGGGCTGGCGTCAAAGCTGCTCAGCGGCTGCTGGGAGTCATCCGTAAGGCTATTTACCAACTTCTATATCCTCTTTTTCTCTCTTTTATCGTTGGGAAATACAAGGCGTATGCTGGTATGCTGGTGATATGGCCGTTGGACCTGCTCGGGCCCCAAGGTGAACAGGCTGGTGAGAGCCATTTTTTTGAATGAGGAGAACGGAGGTCTATACAGACTCACGTCCATGAGCAGTGCCAATAGAGATTGGTTTCGACCAATTGTGGGCCCATAGCTACGTCCCTTTTTCTAATAACCGAGTCAGTACAGGTATGGTCGACCCCTTTTTGAGACTGATTCAATATCTTCCGTCTACATATCACCTGAGAGTGAAAGGCATACTCGGCTCCAGATACTCGGAAACACTAGACCTCTCTTCACCCATCAACACCCTTTCCTGGGTGACAGGTGGGTGGAGCTGAGTACGATTTGCCACAGGTATGACGGAGAACACCAGTGGGCTGGAGAAGATGGCATCGGCATCCATTCGCCACAAGTTCCGTGATCGGATTCTTCTCTATGCACTACCCTTTTGGAGGCACGATAAACTTTTTCATCCAATGATCGTTCAGACAATTTAACATTAAAAACCTATAGCAATATCAATGAAGCGTTCTCCTGACTGTAATCATTAGTTATCCCGTGTTTAAACCGGGCGATTATAATGATAATACCGCCCGTTATATGATATATGAGGATCATATGTCTATTTCATCTTCAATCAATTGCATATTTAGGCTACAAGTCTCGAAGAGGCGGTAAAACTCTCTTGGCTAGTTAGCGCCGGAGAGGCTCACACTGGTTATGGAGGCTGTCGGCACCTAAATCGATGACTATCTTCAGAGAGGTCCTC
Source organism: Serendipita vermifera MAFF 305830 (assembly GCA_000827415.1). Taxonomy (NCBI): domain Eukaryota; kingdom Fungi; phylum Basidiomycota; class Agaricomycetes; order Sebacinales; family Serendipitaceae; genus Serendipita; species Serendipita vermifera. The sequence continues at coordinate 81,257 of KN824303.1, read as the reverse complement.
AGAGCGCCCAAATTCTGGTCAAGAGGCAGCGAGATCCGGTGCCCGTGGAGGTGTCGACGACTGAAGAGAGGTAGACGGGTTAAAAACACAAGGCGTTATGAGAGGTGTTCTGCAGGGCCCTTTAGATCGACTCATGTTTCCTACAAATAGACAGCGTATGTTCGCCCACCTAGCTTACCGGCCTACCACTCAACCCCTCCGTTTTCTCAGAGCTGACTCCATATACCATGTCAAACGAAGGAGGACCAACTGGCCGACGAAGTGAAGATGAAAACTACAATACAAACGACTATAGATCAGGTAGATCATTTCCTGAGGCGGAAGACGCGCTCTAGGCTGAATTTTTTGATAGGCTACCCTTCATATAACCAACAAGGCAACCCATACACCTTTAACACTCATCCAATGCAAGGTAATAGCGGATATATCTCTTCTGGAGGGGGATCTGGCAACCAAGGACACGCCGCATATCCGTGGCCAAACGCATCAGTACCCGCTGTTCCATCGCAAACGAACGTACATCCAAACGCACATTTGCAAGGCAGCATGTATCCCGGTAGCAACGTATCATACGGCTCAGCTGGCTATCCAACCGCGGGGACGCAGCCCATGCACCTACAACAACCCGCAGGTGTTTTGCCGCAGTCCATGCTTCACGCCTCGACAGCGGGAGGGCTTCCTGGATCCCAACAGAACATGTATGCTGGTGCGAGTAGCAGCGAAGGCGGCCCATCTGGCGTTTACCAGTGCCCTTATTGCCCGCAAAAGTTTGAGCGAGCAGGCCGCTTCGAGGCGCACATGAATGGGCATCGCGAGCATAAACCATTCCATTGCCAGGGTACTTGCGGTACAGATGATTGGTATGTACAATTGGACTTTTCGGAGTGTTCTTCTGTTGACCGACGTTTGTCTTTCAAGCACCATGTCGTTTACCTCCCAAGAGGCTCTTAGCTCCCATAAACGAAAGGACCGAGTAACTTGCGAGAACTGGTGAGTAAGGGTTGAAAACCCATGGTTCATTCATCGACTCCGTCCACTTGTCGAATACTAGGCTAACGGAGACTGTGCAGTGGGCATCTCGTCGCCAAAAAGAACCTTGCGAGGCATAACAAGTCACATTGCAGCAGCTTGTACTAGTCAATCCTCGATGAATCAACAATACCTCTTCACCATAGCGAGAAAACCCGTCGATTGTTGAACCCAGCGGAGCGGTATAGAAGACACGAGTATCCCAGCATCTAGCACCGCAATCGATTGACGTTATTTCATGAATGTCACCTCTCTTCATTTATGTTCCGAATATGATAACGTTCCCCATGCTCACGCTACCTCTCTAGTCAGTAATAACCTACCGTTCGGCTCAAATTTTGACGATCGATCGAGTCATGGCTATTCCGCTCTGGAAGGAGCCGTTGAAGCTCCTCTTTTCGAAAAAAGAGAGGGCGACGCCTTTAATTCGCTGATCGGACCCCTGAGGCTTCCAGGAGGTCATGAGAGCTCAGATTTCTGTAAGCTGGGCAGCTGCGAACACGGCTTTTCCCGCAGGCTCGTCCCCAAGTGAGTGATGTAACTCCTACCAGCATGCAGGAAGTCCTTTGGACGATTCTTTCATCAAGATCGACGTTTTCTTGCCTACAATGTGCAATGAGGCAGGGTCAAAAGAGGTCTGAAGACGGTTTCCCGCCAAGAGACGATTCCAAGGCAAAGTCTGACAGAAACTGCATCGAATCTGAAGCTGTTTGATTAAGGCATGTGGCATGAAAACTAACGTGGATACAGCACGGCACATGCACATGGGTCAGCAGCCTGTGAGAACGACAGTCGGCGCGTTGTAGCTTTACAGTCAACGTGCAAAGAAACAGCATTGGTTTTGCCTAATATTCGTAAGGAAACATAATACAGATACAGCACACTATTCCCAAGGACAGGAAATCGAGCGGGCCCAGCGCTCTTCAAGACTTCCCGGCGTCATCAAGCCCAAGGCTAATCACTGTCCTCAGCGCCATCGACCTCCATTTCTTCCTCTGCCGCCCTCCTAAACCGTCCCCTTCTCGCACTTCCAGCCGGTGCAGTAAAACCAGCATCTCCTCCAGCAGCAGCAGCTGCGGCAGCCCCATCATCCTCCTCGGCGGCCTCGACACCACCAGCACCGACACCTCCTTGACCATACCCACCATAAACGAGTCCGAACCCTCGTTTCATCACGTGGCCCTCGTTGCTGAATCCGCCAAAGCCGGCGGGGCCCCAGGACGAACCGGTGGCGGGACCGTTTAGTGCAGAGAGCGGGAAAGTGACATCATTGGTACCGCGAAGTCGAATCCCTGAAGGCTTGAAGAACCGACGCGACTTGGACACCTCCCCGTTTGTCGTGGGGCGAGCGCGCGTGTCACCTTCGCCAGGATTTCGACTTGCCATTCGGACGTCTTCGTTTTCTTCGTTTCCATACTCGGGGCGTCCGTTTTGGAGTTCTGGGATAGTAGCAGCACCACCGCCGTGCATGGCTGCAAACTGTCGGAAGAGGCCAATGTTCGCAGAGCCAGCTCCACTCTCCATAGCACTAGCCACGCCCCCTTCAAACTCGGCGTACTCCGCTCCAAGGCCCAGCGCGCTCGTGAGGCCACCACCCCCAATAACGACGGGTACGCTACGCCCAGCAGTCCCAAACACGCTCCCGGTCGAATCCGGTGGTCTGGACGATGATGACACATTGGGGACACCACCAGTAGGCGTTTGGTGGCCGGAGAACAAGAGAGCAGGGCTCGGCATGGGCACGACGCCTTTTCCGAATCGATTGGGCGTCCCATTGGTCACTCGGCTGCTGCCACCTCCACCCGCGCTACCTCCACCACCGCCACCTCCACGGCGCCGGCTCCGCGATGGGGTACCGAATACGTTTTCGTCTTCGTCCTCGTTTTCGGCGCCCTCTGCCCAGTAGGCGTTGCGGGACCGCGCCGAGTCCATCGACTCTGTGTCAGAGTCTCCACGTCGGGCAGGGGCTTGTGCAAAGGTGAGGAAATCCGTGGCGAGTTCTGGAATACGCCAAGGTGAGCGAGGGCGCTCTTTTGAAAAGTTCAATTTTAGAAACTAACCTTGTATTCGCAGATCAATATCGTCGTAGTCGCCTTCAACGTGATTTTTTCCATCCAGACCAAGGCCCAATTCTTCGGCCAGGGAGTGGCGCGGCGGCATATGTATTCCTACACTAGGCGCGATTGGGATCTCGTCTGCCTGTCTCAATACAGTTTCCCTGAAAATAGTTTTGTTAGTCTGAGTAATACGCCTTTAATAGAACACCCACTTGATGCCCTCGAGATACCTGTCACTCTCGTTCAGATCGTCCATATTAGTCGATTTTACCTCGAGTTTGTATTCGGGTCCAAAATACTCGAAATATTTATTATATGGTAGATTCTTGTCGAGTTCGTTTTCACACTTGAGGATGCAAGCCGTTTCGTATGCCCATGTCCTCGCTACATTACTGTTGGCTATCGTTAGAAATTGGACATGTGAAGGGGTTTTTTGTGGGTAGACCCGGACTAGGAGGCTGGACGCTTCGTACGAATCCCCGGCAAAAGCCCATCAATTGGAGAGCCCACACACAGTACTCGCCGATAGCGAGTACTAGAGCGCGTACGGCACTCCTCCCCGTTCCACCCAGAAAAAAAGAAGAAGAAAATGGACATACCGTATAGTGTATCCGCCTCCACCGAGGACCATGAGGGGTAACCCTTTATCATTGAAATAGCGGACGCAGTCTGCATGTCCATCCATACTGAGATTATATTGACCGAGGCGATCACCAGCCAGCGAGTCTGCACCACATTGTAGGACGACTGCCGACGGTCGAAAGCGAGCCAGAATACGATCCATTAACTGGGACCAATGAGATTCCTCGAATGCAAGGGTATAGTCGCCACTCACCGGAACATAAATACTTTGAAAGTTTTCATCGCTCAGCCCACTCCTAAACGGTACGTTGAGACTATACCGCCATCCCTTCCCCACCCCCCGATCATCGCACAACCCCGTGCCCGGGAAAAAATCACCAAACTTGTGAAAACTGCAGGTGAGCACGCGTTCACTGGTATAAAACGCCTCTTCGACCGCGTCCCCATGATGACAATCCACATCGACATACAGCACGCGCGGAAACGTACGCAGCAACTCCAAAATCCCTAGAACGATATCATTGATGTAACAAAACCCACTGGCCCCATTCTTCTTGGCGTGATGGAGTCCTCCGGCCCAGTTGATGGCGACGTCGGTGGATCCGGCAGCGAGTGCGGTGGCGGAGGAGATGGAGCCGCCAGCCGAAATGGAACAAAATTCAAAAGCGCCTTCGTATGCTGGGTTGTCCATTCCTGCGAGAACTGTACAGTCTTAGCATTCGGCAGAGCATCGCGATAAAAACACCCCTCGCGTTAGCGTGTACAGGTATAGTTTGAATATACGCACATTTCGACCCGTTTTCGGTCAGTTCTGCTGCTGTTTCTGGCGTGACGCGTTTGAGGAAGTGAACGTATTCGTCCGAGTGGAATTTGGTCATTTGTTCCGGTGTCGCTGCAACCGGTCGCTGTCGTTCGCATAATGTGACATTAAAAGAGCGTTTTCAGATAGAGGTGAACGTGAGCGATTCAAGTTGGACGAGGCTCTGGTGAAAGGGGTACTGACGAGTACGTTGAGCTTTGGAAGCAAACCATATGCTTCGATGAGTGAATGGGTCATCTTTATTCGATGGGGTTTCATGACATGACCCAGGCCATACGAAAACGCTCCAACGTCGGCTTTTTGGCGAGTATCAAAGGCGGGGACAAGGAAAGAAAGCAGTACGTTAGCATAATCTTAACAATAGTGATACTATAAGCATACTGTCGAAATAATAGGATACGCGTCGGTGTTTAGTCATTTCGAGGTAGTGGACAGACAAGCAACGAGTGGAAAGGCGGCCGACTTAGCCTGGACCTGACCTCGATTATCTAAGCAGGCGCCATAGATAAATCCGAAGGATTCTATTGGGAAATTCAATGTCATCATGCTTCATGTGCATTGGCCTGAGACTCCTACCCAGTCGCTTCTTTTCGTTGGGGCCCGCTAGATTGGGTTTGACTGACCTGTCGCGATCTCCGTAATAGCGTTGAGCGGTCCTCGGCCGGGTAGGAGTCTGGATTCATCTCTGCACGGGCTATAGACACTTCTCACTATTCGCTCCTACCCAGATACACGTCATGACTGCTCGTTCGGGGTAGATCGAGTTTGAGTGGCCTGCCACGAGCTTACTTTGCACGTCTGGCGGTGGGTAGGAATCTAGAGTCAATTCTACACCGGTTATGGACACTCCTCAATGTTCGTTCCCAGACATATACGTCGTCACTTTCCGTTCGTTCCTACCCAGACACATGTCGTGACTTTTCGTTCAGAATAGATCGAGATTTAGGGACCTGTCACGAACCTCCATGTCATCTTGTATTGTGTCTGAGTAGGAATCTGGAGTCGTTCTGCACGGGTTATGGACCCTCTTCACGCATTATGAGCAGACTGGCATCGTCTCAATCCCCAAATGAACCAGTAGTATGGACGAAAACACGTAAAAATCTTCCCATAATAATGCCATTACGTTTCACGGTTTCATATCCCTACCCAGACATAGACGCGGCCTTTCGTTTGGGACAGGTACCTCGAGTTTGAGTGACCTGCCACGAACTAGGTGTTCGAGAAAGTGGCTGGGTATGAGCTGGAGTTGTTTCTCGCGCATTATGGACATTCCTCAACCATTTGTGAGTGTACATTGACACGTGGGTAAACTGATATCCTGAAGTAGCAGTAGAATGGACAACAACGCCCGGAATTCATGTCATTTCCATCTGAATACATAGGCTAAATGGTGTGCATGTCCCACTCGAGATACTTGGCCCGTACGGCTTCTCCCTTCGATGATGTATCACAATACATAAGCACTTAGTGCCTTCATATATCAACCACAGAAGTATCCTTCTCACTTAATCGCTAGTGTCGCCTCATCAGAGCACCACCATTCGCCACGACTATCCACGGAACGCGGTCTCCCGTTTACACCCGTAATGCCACACGAGCCGACTGAGACGATACACACTCATCGACCGGAATTAGAGCACGCTCCGATGTCCTTCGGAGTACACTCGGCTATTAGCTCATTTCGCCTCTATAGGACAAACGAGGAAACTGAGTCTCCCACAAGGGTTATACACTCGCGTGACTGAAATTGCCTGTCTCTTGACTCTGGTATTCACAAAGTATACCAACCACTATTGGGTGTTCCCTTTGTGGCTTGCAGGTCATGCGATCATGAGCCAACAGCAAGGATGGGCATCGAGCCAATAAGAACGCACACGATACATTCTCTATCAACCTCATACATTACAGGTTTACGAAACCATGGCACAACTAGACTCGCCGGGTGGCTATGCCCCCGCCAGACTCCTTATCTCGCCGTCCTTTGATTGGCTGCTCGCTTGCAGGTAGCCAGCCAATGATAACACAGGGTCACCTTCTTCTGATCAATTATTACCTCACCCTCTATCTACAAAGAAGCATTGGGGCTGGAATTTACTCCTTCTTATCTTCCTTCGGTCTTCCTATCGTTTCCCCTCGGACGAGCGATAAGTCGCGCTCATGCTTCGATGCCTTCTTTAGGGTATAGTAGTAGACGGCCTCCCCCTGGAAATATCCGATAACCCATCTCTCGACAAAAGATAACTATATGCTATAAAAGCAAAATGGCTCGCCACCCGTACCGATTTCGATCAAGAGTCTCCCCCCTCTTCTTCTTCCCCCCCTCCCTCCTCTCCTTCTCGTCACCTACTCAAGGAAGAACCGCCTATGGCCGTCAAGCGATTCATTCACAAGCTCGAAGTGGACCACCCACCAGGTCTCACAAACACCGAGCTCTTCCTCACCGTAAGACTGCCCCATTCACCCACACCTCCACAACCTAACGCATACCCCACAGAATGACGATCTCCGACCCGTCCCTCCAGAGAATCGTACATGGAAACATTGGAACTTTATCGCATTCTGGGTAGCAGACTGCTTCAACATCAACACATGGATGATCGTCTCCTCCATGGTCACCTCCGGTCTCTCCTGGTGGCAAGCCTGGATCTGCGTCTGGGTCGGGTACGGTGTCGTCGCGCCGTTTATCGTTCTTAATGCTCGTCCTGGAGCTATGCATCATATCACGTTCCCCGTTGTGGCCAGGACGAGTTTTGGTATTTGGGGTAGTCTTTGGTGTACGTTTAACCGTGGGGCTATGGCTTGCATTTGGTATGGTGTACAGGCTAGCATTGGCGGTAACTGCGTGCTCGTCATGCTGCGGAGCATGTGGCCAAGCGTCCATGACATTCGTAAGTGATAATCACCCTCGAAGGATGACCACGGACTGAAATGTTACTAGCAAACGGTCTTCCTGAGAGTGCGGGTATCTCCACTCGCGACTTTATGTGCTTCTTCCTCTTCTGGTTCATCTCTCTCCCCGCAATCTGGTTCCCAATCCACAAGATGTAAGCATTCTACACTCTTGTTCTTTCCACTTACTGAGACATTTCCGCCATAGCCGCCACCTCTTCACCGCCAAAGCAATCTGTGTTCCAATCGCAGGAATGGCCTTTTTCATCTGGTCAATTGTCAAAGCAAAGGGTACGCATCCTCCTCCTCCACTGCTTCCCCCGACTAATCCACCCCACAACAGGTGTGGGCCCAATCATCAGCCAGCCCGGCAAACTCGAAGGCAGCGATCTCGGCTGGACAATGGTCGTCTCTCTCATGTCCTGCATCTCCAACATGGCCACCCTCGTCGTCAACGCACCCGATTTCGCCTCTCGCGCTACCACACCCGGAGCAGCCGTCTGGCCCCAATTGATCGCGGTCCCTATCGGCTTCAGTATGGTCAGCTTCCTCGGTATCATCGTCAGCTCTAGTTCCAAGGTCATTTTCGGTGAAGAAGTTTGGAACCCCATCGCCCTCTTGGACAAGTGCGTATTCGACTCGAGTTTGCGTGGATATCATTTCCTGACTGGGGTTTAGGTTCCTTGATAATGATGCGAATGGAAATGGACCGAATGGTGCTACGCGCTTTGGTGTCTGGTTCATTTCTGCCAGCTTTATCCTCGCCCAGCTCGGTACCAACATTTCCGCCAATTCCGTTTCGGCGGGTTGTGATCTGACAGCTCTCTTCCCACGCTTCATCGTGCGTACCTTTGACTCCCACTTTTTCCACGCCACTGATCAATCTTTTGCCTATAGAACATCCGCCGTGGAGGCTACGTCGCCGCCATCGTCGGACTAGCCATGTGCCCATGGAACCTCCTCAAAGACTCGAACAGTTTCACCTCCTACCTCTCCGCCTACTCCGTCTTCCTGAGCTCCATCGCCGGCGTAATGATCACAGAATACTGGGTCATTCGCAAGGGACACTACCGCGTCGCAGACTTGTACACCACAAAGAGGGATGGCTGGTACAACTATTTCTTCGGTATCAACCTCAAGGCGTACGCTGCGTACATCTCCGGTATCGTCATTAACGTTGTTGGATTCGCAGGTGCTACGAGTGAGTAACCCCTATATCTTTGATAGCTTGCGCTAACTTGCCCCTTTAGCACACCAAGACGTTCCTCTGGCGGCTACACGTATCTATCAAATGGCCTTCTTCACCGGCTTTGGCGTCTCCGCTCTCATCTACTACGTCCTGAACAAAATCTGGCCGAGCCCGGGTGCCTTCCAGGAGTGGGCGGAGGTCGACGAGAGCGAGTTCACGGAACGCATGGAGGAGGAGAGAGATAAGAAGGCGAGGGAGAGTACGGATGGAAGTGACGAGGAGAAGGAAAAGAGCGCAGATGACGATCATGCGGATGTCAAGGTCAAGCAAGTATGAGTGTCGCCCAATGCCAAATGCATTGTGTCAATGGTTCAACTCATGAGTATCCTTTGTACAAACACTAGAATAGAAAGCAACTTGCAAACTGTGTTCCCTGTACAACGAAGCAAAACGGGCAAGCGCCCAGAGAAGTGAAGGCATTCGACAAGTTAGGCTTTTGGACCCAACCAACCTGATGACTGATCCCATCAAATCCTAATTTGACGAGAATTACCCGCTGGTCACGTACGTGCCTCTTGTCTATTATTAGTGCTCACGCTCCCTAAGTGTGATGAGGCTCCATTAGTTAGGCGACGTCATTAGTGGTGACGCTCCCTGCCTTCAACCACATACTAGCAAAGAGTTCAGATACTTGTTTTGGGAATGTGTAGGGTAAGTGCTCAATCGTTAGTGGCACGAAACGGTTCAAATTGACATGGCTGGTAGCTGTTTGCATACATTGGCCACGAGTAAGTACCGGCACCTTTCGAATCACATTCATACTCAGAGCCTCTCTTAATTCTCAGAGAGGCACTTCTAGAGGATGTACTTGTGAATCCGGCTCATGCAATTATACGAGTGGGACGAATTCATTTTCGCAAATATCGGTTCTAACCAATGCTTCACCCACAGCAAGTTCATGACCATTATTTGCCTGGTCTAATTCCCCATGGACCCGAGATTCCGCCAAAGGACGTCAAGGCTGCGAGGAAGCAAGCAGACGAACGTCAGTAGAAACGGTTGTGCAGAAAAGAGCCTCATTTCCCGTATTCTAGAGAACAAATTCTTCAATATCGACGGCTTTGGAGTTGCGCAAGTCACTTCGTTTGTATTCTTGTCCAAATTTAACCATGCCCGTAGATTCTATACAAACAACTCGTCCGAGTTTACGAAAACCGTCACTGGACCACGTCCAGCGACATACAAGTCGATAGCGCCTGCAATCACCGATCCAACCTTTCTCTCACTTTGCGCAAATATCTCCTCTCGTGCTATTGTCGCCCATGTACGAGCGACTTCCCTGAGTCCAGTAGTGGTAACCAACTGCCATCCATTTACATTCGGTCGCCATACGTTTGCACACAACGGATACGTGTCTCTGTTCGACAAAGTCAGGAGGGAACTTAGCTTGCTGATCAAGGAGGAGTACTTCGCTTCCATGCGAGGCACCACCGATTCGGAACACATTGCCGCTCTTTACATGACCCACCTGGACGCTTCTAGTGGTGATAAAGGCAATGCTGCCGAGAGACCATTCGGGGTCACGGAAATGAGAGATGCGTTGGCCAGAGCAATTAAGGACGTCCAGGATATACAGGAGAGTACTCTCACGAGTGAGGAGTTGACACAAGCGGCGAATAGTCTGAACCTAGTTGCCAGTCAGTAAGAACATCTAGTCTTCGATTCGTACTGACAACGTCTGGTAGCTGATGGCGAGAAGCTTGTAGCCGTAAGATGGAGGAACCATCCAAGCGAACAACCTCCGTCACTTTGTATGTTGGTCATCATATCTTACAGGGATGCTGAGCCTCTATTAGACGTGTCCACCACTGCTGGAATCACCTTGAATCGCAAATATCCAACTCATCTCGAAGATAGCGATCCAAAAGAAGCAGTAAAGGGTGGAAGTAAACATCACCTTGAACAAAGAAAGCTTGGAGTGGAAAAGGAAGAGCACGGCTTGCACATTATTGTAGCGAGTGAGCCGACGACATTTAGACCACATGAATGGACACTTTTAGACAAGAATCATGGTAAGCCATTCAATCTTACTGGAGTTTGAGTGAGGGTTGCTTATTTGTTTTCTGTTACAGTGATCATGGTGGACAAAGCAATGCAACCTATCGTAGAGGAGCTCTGCCTGTAGGTATTGGGTCCTTGAGAGACCTTCCGTCCAAGATGAATAAAAGTTAAAATACAAGTGTAACTGTCCGGATTGCATGTTAGCGACGCCACGGTTCAAGCCCTAAGGCATACCTCTATCAGAAAGTTATTTTGTGGACTTCTGACGAGGAGCTGGTTTGGGGACCAAGAAAGGATTCGGATCCACTTCTCCTGTACCATCCTGTAGGGACAGTTTCTTTGTATTGCTTCGTAACGATCTCATGGTACGTTTGGGTGAACCCTTTGCCTTCCGTGGACCGGCGGCGTCTCCGTCCTCCCCGTCTGCCTCGCTGGAGCTGGAGTCGCTTAAATCTTCACGCCCTCGTTTCTTCGCACCACGAGTGATTTGAAATGGGCTTTGTGTGGGAGATGCTTGAGACTCTGGATCAGGTTGGAAGTCTTCGAGGGCTTCGAGAATGGTGTCAGTCTCCGTCTTGAAGATATTTTGTCGCACCGGAGAAGTTTGCGGAGTATTATAGGGGTTTCCTGGTTGCTTCTTCACAGGAGATGTATTTGGAGTTGTGAATGGAGTGCTGCGGTTGCTTGCGTACCCTTGGCTCACGTCTAATATTGGGCGACGCAGGGTCAAGAAGTTAGTTCTACTGAATAAAAGAAGTCTTTTGAAGAGACGCACTGTATCTCACACGCCTTCCAACGTTTTGAAGGCGCGCAATCAAGTCAGCCGGGAGCCTGTGACCGCCGACTGTGAGTAAAGCGGGGCCACAAATGAGAGTGAACATACCAACATTTCAGAAGTAGGTCTATTATGATATTCGCGTGTTTCTTGATCCACGGAATCAGTCAGAACTCGCTTTTGCGGGGATTCCTCCATCGTAGGGTAGGTTTGATTAGCCACTTGATCGGAGTTTAAATTGTGGTTATGTATTGTCCTTGTAGCGTATTGGTTCCTTTGCTCTTACAGTACCCGTCACGTTATGATAATTCCTATTATCACATTGAGTCAAGATGCACATGGGAAGAACACGACAAGAGTACAATGTCCATGTGAGCAGTCAGTCGTAAAGGGAAGAGAACTCAAGAAACACCGGGGGAGAATGTGGACGAGAAATGATAAATGCAATGCAATTTGGACGGGTAGAATGATGGAAAAGGTGTGGAATGGGATATGATTTTGCAAGAATATGGTCCCCGGTTTAAGAGGGAAATAAAGAATAGTATTATGCCGCGTCGGAGTTGGCGATAAATAATCTGCGTTTTGGTACGGTAACAATGGATACCTTGAAGGCGCATGTGAGTTATGTGTTGATCCTTTGGTGAAAAACGATAACTTACATCTCGTCTTCCCATCTCTCTCTCAATGGATTCTGCTTCATCCTCGTCATCGGTATGGGCGGCAGCCTCTTGTCCTCTGGTATTCAGAATTTCTTCCGAGTACCGACTGTGCTGGATGAACGCTCTAGAGGCTCTCGTCGACGATTTGAGGGTGGTCGTCTCTCCCATGACGGAATGGTCGCCGGCACCGTGTCTATCCTCCGGTGCGGCAGGGGAATGTTCTTCCAGTTTTATATCGTGTGCCGAAGCACGCTTTTGCGTCTCACCATTTGCTCGCAACCTGTTGATAACCACCGCGGTGATTGAACCTCTCGGCTTGCCTCTGATGGCCAGGACAATCATGAAGACGTAGAACGCCACAACAAGCACCACAAACACGGCTCCTAGGGGTGTCGCCAACGTACTATCAGCCTTCAAGAAGATCGAGGTGGCCGTAAAGATGGAAAGGGCGAGAAGGAGGAGATGGAAGCTGCAATGAAGCAGCACGATGCGGGTACTCGGAAAGCCGGCGCCTTGGTAGGAGGAAGACGCCATTCGCATGCGGGCAAGTTCGGCATCTGCCTCTGATGGTGACGAATGGAATGGTCTGGTATATTGGGTGGTTGGGGTCACGGCTGGCGACGTATGTGCATGGTGATGCGAGAGGGCATAGTCCAACTCATTGACTAGGTGGACGTTACGCCGCCTCTCCAGCCAGCTGACCTCGGTCAAGGTCATAGGCACCCTCCTTTGATGTTGGTCATACACGATAGGTGGCGGCGTCCGTCGATCCAATGCATGTTTTCCACGATTTAAAACGACAAATCCTGTACCACCACCACCAGTGCTTTCGGGAGACGGAACAAGTGGGGCTGCAGACGATGTCGATGCCACCGGTGAGTGAAGAGGCGATGTGGATGTGGGTGGAGACGGATGAGATGACAACCTCTCTCGCTTCCGTGTGTGATCGCCCCATGATTTACCGGGCCACAACTGCTCCTTGAAGAAAGCAGAGGGGGCTGACAATCTCCGTTGGCCCAAACGAATTCTTTTGCCCGCCCCTACAGGTTCGTCATCATGTTCTGCACCTGTACCACCTGTACCGGCGGAGACTGGACGGGAATTATCACCGGGGCCGGGGGCGTTGGGCATAGTGTGCACAGATAGGCTTTTCCGCCGATGAGTGGGTGTCAACCTTTCATTTGTGGGTCCGCTGAGATGGTCGTTGGGCAATGGTGTCGTAGTTCCTCTCGAATTGGGCTCTTTCTCTCCAGCGTCGCTGGCGACCTGTGAGCTTGGTTGCACAATCGTCCGCACTCGTCGGGTCATCCATTGGTTACCGAGAATAATGACTGGGGCGAGAACATATGCAAGGGCAAAAAGAATGCATCCGACAATCGCGTGGCTTGTGGCTACAAATCCAATACCCTTGGAGTCGTCCCGCTTCGCAAGATTCCCCCCACGTTGCGTGGTAGTAAACGATGTAGCAAATCCAACTATTCCCATGACCCACGCTACGATCATGACGGAGAGGACAAGCCAGGTTGAGCCGGAATTGCCTTTATCACTGGCTTGGCCGGAAGGGGCTACGGCACGCCAGAGGGCAGATGCCAGTAAAACCACAACGACAGAGCAAGCAGCTAGTATTTTATGACTTGTTCCAGAGATATATATTGGGGTTGCTATTGGGTTGTTGTTACTGGACCCGTTTGAAGGACCAGAGGGGTTATCGGAACCAGTAGGCCCCGGCTGATTGGCCGCAGCGCACTCAGTAAGAAACTAGAAGAAAAAAAGGTATCAATATTAGTTGGCCTCTCGACACCAGCCATACCTCTACGGTCACGCCCTGGCCATTGGTTCCAACTCCGCTTCCCAGAACACCATTTCCGTAAAGAGAGTCCCAGTTTGTCTGGTTGGTATATGTGGTTCGTGCAGTTGTTGCTCTCAGGATCCAAACGTCACTAAGAACGTTGCCGTCTTTGTCTTTTCCTCCAAAAACGATAATGTCCGAGGCCGCGCTGGCAGCGGAGGAACCACTGGCACCAGCCACAGTATTTGGACTGGAGATTACGACCGCACCCTGTCGCGGAACGGGACACGGGGGGTCGGAGCCAGGATCGCATGAAGGCAGCACGCGAGCCCAGACACCTTGTGAAATGCTAAGGATGTCGACTTCTCCCCTCGTACCGAGTTCATAAACGTTCGTTGTGTTGGTGCTGGGTGAGAGCCCCAAGAGTAAGAACGCCATATCACTGAAGAGATGATTTAGGTTGGGTACAAAAGCCCCACCGATCCTGGCACTTGGGCACGCGGCAATGTCGTCCCATTGACCGCCGGAAGCAGTACCAACGATATGGGCGTCTTGCTGTGCGCAAGACACAGAGGCGTTTGTGGTAGACACGCAGCCTCCATAGAAGCCGAGTTTCGCTTCTCCTTCTGCCGTTCGCATTATCAATCCGGCTTGACCAAGTCGAGGATTTGCATTTCCAGAGTTGACTGTCGCAACTTTTTTCCATGTGGCCTTTGGATTTTGGATGTTCCCTGCGACGGTCCCACTCAGTTGGAGACGGTAGATATCGTCGTAAGAAGCAAGGCGGGCCGAACCGTCCGGAGCTGCTTCGACGCCACCTGTGAGCCAAAATGTGGTGAGAAGATTGGTGTCTGCATTGGAAACGTTTGGTGGATCGCCACCGCCCGTGGCGTCGTATCTAGCCGGCGGAATGTCGCCTTCAATGTTTGTAACATTGTACCAGAATTGACCAGAAAAGTTATATTCCTATAGTAGTGTTTTAGTACGATCAAACGCGGAAACTGGCGCCATCAATTTTCGCCTACTGAATATATGACTTACCCACACATCTGAAAGGGGTCCTGACTGACCAAGACCACCGTAAACAAGGAGTCCGTTCCGGCTGTCGGAAGTGATATTAGAGTGATGATATATGAGAAGAGAGTTTGAGCACATACTAGGAAGCAATAATGTCGTGACCGGCCAAAGCGCGACTTCGTCCTGGTGGTTTCACGTTTTTGTTGATAGTCGGGGACGGGGACGTCCAGGCCATGGTTGCCATGTCTAATAAATGAGTGTTTGCATCGATTAACCCGCCCGACGTTTCACCCCCGAAGATGACGAGCTGGTTGTTGATGTAGTCGAAACCTCCCGCGGCAAAGCTCAGCGCAGGTCCAACGTTGGTGGGCTTTAGACGTATCCACTATTGATAATATAAGTAATCAGCAAATGCTATCGCTGGGGAATGAAAGATTGCTGACTTGTAGTGGGGGAACCGGGACAGTCGAAGGGTGTGTCTGAGCACAAGCTAATTGTACAAAAATCCAGACGAGGCAGAGACCGAGAATGGCGCTCATGCTCGTAGATTCTAGAGCTATTGGGCCTCTTGGACGCCCGCGTCAGAAAGGTGCAGTTTTCGCGAGGTTTGAGATGGCTTAATGGGTCTCAACACCACCTTCGGGCTTCGGGAGCTGACATATGAGGAGGACGGAAAAGGAGGGAATATTGCTATATCTATGTTACAAATCGTATGTTATATGTTTCTATACTCTGTGTATACGTGTATTGTGGTATTTTGTAAATTGCTCATGCGCGAGAGGATATATCGATTGCTCCCGTTCAAAGCTCTTGGACACCTGCCGCAACAGCTCCTTAGCTGTATCATCCAGATGCCGTACTATAATGCATATGGCTATTGGTTCTTGACGAAAACGAGCTCTCCAAAGTGACAATGTCGCTCTTTGTGTCGAAGGATATTCTTCTTGAGCAAGATCCTACCACTGTGAAGCAAGAACTGGGGCTTTAGAGCGATAAAAATGCAAAGCTCTGACCAAAACGACTCACCAGGAGGAGCATTCAACCAGTACTGGGTCCAGATGTTTGTCGAGGCCTTCCTGTGACGTAAACGACTTTTGACTGTAGATCATGAGATCACAAGCATGGTCATTTCAGTCAGCATTTGCGATAATGTCGAGCGTCGAGGCGCGGTTATGTCCGCCTCAGCCAAGACTTACCAGCCAGCCGATCCACAACGTCCACGGCAGCTTACCCTCACATCTCCGTGCTTATTCCAATAATGCATGACCGCTCTCTGCTTCCTTCGAAGCTCCTTGCCACATAGGGCGCATTTCCAGGCACCATGGTTTATTCTTAGAATCGGTAGTGATTCCTCTGCAACTCTATTTCCATCGTTATTTGATCTGTCGTGCTCCTCTGGAATTGTGTGTGCGCAGGGACAGGTCTTGATAGGCTCCTCTTTTGGTGTGGTCGGAACCGAGGCTGCCACAATAAGCGACGGTGGGGTTTGGATAGACGATGATGTCGGGCCACCTAGGTACGGATGATCTTCCACAAGCAAGGGGCTTGCATTTATTGGTCTTTCAACGCCGGTGTTTGTGTTTGGTTCTGGCCAGGGACGCTCTTCCATCATTTGCCCCCCGGTAAACATGGCGCCATTGGGATGCTGAGTCCGGGTTGGCCGCGTCAGCTCATGTTCGAGGCCAAGTTGAACTGTGACTGCAGTATCAGATAGCTGTTGGGATGTTGGCCAAGGGCTCTCTACAGAATTACTCCCTGAGTCGTCCGGCAGGTATTTCGAGCAAAGGTGAGCAGGCATGTCGGACTGAGCAAAGCAGGTATACCCAATGCTGCGACAATAGTACGAATTAGCAGCCGTTTCATGTAGGAGAGCTGGCTGCATGTTAGGGCGAAAGGGGCCAGTATGTCCGTCGATTGACACCGCCCAATATCCAGGGTCCAGAGAGCCTAGAGTATCCGATTCCTTAGCATCTACGGGTCTGTAGGGTTCTAACAAATAGTTTGGAGGTACCTCCATATTACAAGTTGGAGAGGAAGATGAACAAGAGACAAAGCACCGTGTTTGGTCTCAGACGATCTACCGCGCCCTTCATCATGAACGCGCGCTCTTCGATGCCCATAGGAAAAGTCTGATCCAAATCGAGAAAACATAGAGTGATCTCCCTTGCCGCTATTCATTCCTTTACCGGGCTGACAGTTCTTCATTTGCGGAGGCCGGCGCTTCGTAAAACAGTCTCTTGCCCTTGAAACAGGGTATGCTGCTCGTTCTCCTTGACAAGATGAGGTATATCGGAGGTTGGGCACAAATGTATTCAGAGAGCATATAGTTACATGTCCATGATCCCAAAAACTATTGTTGAAAGGAGAAACTTGGGCCTGTCTCGGCCGCATTTCCACTTGATCCTTGCCCCTCACTAGGCGCGTGCGGATGACAGTGCCTACTTTTGTGACGAAGTATGTTCTTTTTTAACAAAGATTTCCCGCTACAGGCGGAAAAGTAAGGGTTTAAGAAACGCTGAGGCTATGGTGACGAGTAGGGTCAACAAGAGACTTACCACGCTGAGCACGCGACCACTACAGGGTTCAGATGTACGTCAAGCCCGTCTTGGGAGGCAAAAGTCTTACCACTAAGTTGAGAAAGGTGAGAAAGCGGGCGTTGTCTGGGACATACTCACCAAGATTCAACACCACAACGTCCCTGGCACTTTAGTCGCACGTCTCCGTGTTTATTTAGGAAATGAACGACCGCTCTGTGTTTTCGACGTAGCTGTTTCCCACAAACGCCGCATTTCCATGCGCCGAATCCGAGTTTGATGAGAGGGAGTGCTTCGTCGGCATATTCCTGATCGCTGTCGTCACCTTCCTCGACACCTGCACTTCCTGGTATTGAAGTGGAAGGGGTGATCGGTGAGGAAGACGCCGCGGGCGCTCTTCCAGTAGGGACATAGGCAGGGAGAACACCGCCTATGTAGACAGAAGAGGTATCGTAAGATCGATTTGATGCAGTAACTAGTCTGATAAAAGGTCGTTCGGCTTTTTGCGGGTGAATAGAATGATATTTTACGGTTAGCATACAGAACGGGTAACAGTTGGCCGCAACCACGCACCAGGAACAACGTTGATCGGGCCTTGAAGGGGATCGTTGGGATCCCCAGATCGTATGTCGGGGGCAAGTTGAGGGTAACCTTCTACGCTTTGGCCTGTTTGAGCCGAAACGCGTGATGACTGATGCCAATCATGGGTCCCAGCAGTGCCATCAATGTCTTGCTCCATGGCTAAGGAGCCAAAAATATCAGTAATCCTTGTTCTCCAGGGTGATTGCTGAGCGACGCACGGTCGATGGCGGCAGGTTCGGTGGCAACCCCACTAAAACTGTTATGTCCGGCGACTCCAAGCGCCACTGGGGGTGGGTACAGTGGCGTCCCAGTAGCGAGATTCGTCAATAGAGGATAGTAATAGCCATCACCACCTCGATAAAAGTCATAAGCGCCTGCGTCTTCGCCTTGATTTGGGGTCTGCATTGAATCTCCGAAGGTATGGTACTGGCCAAAAGAGTAGTGAAGAAAAATGATGATGTAAGTCGCTGGTATTGTTTGAATGGTCTGAGAGATTCGAATCCAAGATTCAACAGCGAATGAAAAGGTTCGCAGTCTCACATCTGCGTCATGTGGGCTTGACTCGTCAGCGATGACATTTACCATCATTGGACCTAGCTCGTGGTCTGTGTGCAACGGAACGGCCCAACAGAAAAATTGGTGTTTCATTGTAAGAAGATCTCTTATCACAGCTAAAGGTGACGCCCGGAACCTTTTCCCCTATTGTTTTCTTTCAGGGGGAAGGAAGGGTCCCGGTGCGTTCCGGTTTTTTTGGGGTGTTTTTTTCGGTTTTTGGGGTTCAATTGCAGGGGGGCTTTTCCCGTTTTACCGGTTTTCCGGTTGGCCGGCTGGTTCGGGTCTTTGGGCGTTGTTTCAGGTTTCTTGGACCAAGTTTCCCGGCCTTCTTTTTGTTTTCTTTTATTGCCTGGCCCCGAAACGTGACCCTTTATAATGTTCTTTTGTGGATTACATGTGATAATCAATCTTGTAGTAAATATATGGCTATTTTTTACTAGTTCAAGCGATACTCCCATGCGTGAATACTGTCTAGTTCTCTAGCCAAAATCAACTGGAATACTCGCCCATAAAGGGTTTCGATTATAGGTCAACTTGCGGCTTCTAGTGGACTGCATATCAAGTAATGTTTTCCCTGATATCTTACCCTTGAATCCCATGTTCCTGGTCAACTCCATGAAGAATGGCCGCCAGCCTTCCGGGCATTCAAATGTAGTACGCCACCAACCAACCAATCTTGGTCGTTCATTCTTGCTGGGAGGATTTGGTACGGTCCTGTAGTCATAAGCATCGATTATCATGTCGCGCTTACGCCCGCTTTCTTTCTGGAGATACTTGACACAGCTGGTGCTCAGCTCTCCGGAAGCAACCTGATCACATTGGCATGAGAAGCCGATATTGCGTTTAAGGTGGTCGTGGGCTCCAATTCAGCGTTATCCATTAATAGGTTATACGGCGTTTTGGAACGAACCCTTGAGAAGCCTATTCACTTCTATCAGATTCAAGAGTCGCATGATTGAGACGAGATCTATCTCTAAGAAGAGATGTGAGAGTTTGAGTTATTGCGTTAGGTGGGGGATTCGGAGTGTTGTTAGCGGTGTGGTAGAATATCGGCAGAGTCGAGGGTACAATCACAGCGCGAGGTTGTCCCCAAAGCGCCGCTCGAAGGCGAACGAATAGGGACATGCCTGAAAATAGAGGGTGCGCAATGAAGGCTTGGAAGTGGGAAAGGAGAAACACACAACACCCACCTTGTCCGTTCCTATGCTACTGAGTATATTGACGTAGAGACAGGCTTCGAGAAAATGTGGCGCATTTGGGCCGCAGTCTACAAGGGGCTTGAGAAAGGGCCCATAATTAAAATGCTTGTCTTCGCACCCCTCGTCACTTGCTACGGCGCGCAAACACCGGAACTGTCACTCGGTGCATTCTTTCACGACACAGCTTATCTTATTATCGCCAAGGAAATATACTAACGCCGGGGTGCAATATTGTATAACTGGTGTGTTAGCCACCGTTTCGATGCCGCCCAATATAACAAATTGGAAAGTGCCGTTATACGCGAAATTGTCTATTACGTACAGTCAGGTAATAACTCGTTCAATAAATGCAATCTATGCGAGAGAGTGACCCAAGGGTGGCCATATTTCGATCGATATGAACTCGATTTCGATTGTTGGCACATGGCATATTATTACGATATCTTCATCCCTGAAGCCGAGATTACTTCAGGATTAAATGTCTGTGTAGGTGCCAAATCTTCTCGAGCAATCATAGGAATCTCCGGGGTTTGTTCGACGGGGTCTGGCTAACTGGTAATGGCGAATCTCAAATAAACCTCGGAAATTCATGCGATTGGAGCGGAGAAACTGAAGTCATTTCTAAAAAATCATGAAAGCAGCCGTCGGAATCGCCCGTGCATATGGGTTAGTGGTAGGCATTTCGGGTGGTTTAGTCCAACTTGCCATATGCCAGAACGATAGTGAAGATTCGAAAAGATAGAAAACACATGCAGCATACATCATTTCGAAGGCCGCTTAGCAGCCAATTCAAACCCTTTGAACCCTGCCACATCCCACACTAGCCTTCTTTGAGACCAATTAGCCAGACGAGGTCGAAAGTCTGAACATTCTATGTCATTTACTTTCAAATGGCCTCGTTTTTCAGACCGCTTTCATGAAGAGGCGCGAGACATGCTCCATGCCGCTCTCAACAAGGGCAACAAACCTCCAATTATTGCCGACAAGATTGAAGTCGTCGAACTCGAAATGGGTACGCAGGTAATGGTTCATTTTAGTTTCATTTACGAGTGATGACTGACACCGTGAAAGCCTCCGGAACTTGAAATCAAGGATATTGGAGAGCTTACTCAGGACCAATTTCGAGGAATATTCAAATTGACATATTCCGGTGATGCTTTTATCGTTTTACGAACAAAAGTCCAGGCACGTTCTTCTGAAAGGCGAAAGCGTGGACACGTTTTGACTTTATTATCTATCTAGGCGAATCCTTTAAATCACAGAAAGAACGAAATGTCCGATCTTCTCGGTGTCGGCGGTTCTCGAGGGATTCTGGCGGCACACCAACCTTTGGTTGTGCCTATGCTCCTCCGTCTCTCCCAGTTCCGCCTCAACTCCTATGTCGTCCTGGTCCTGTCGAAGCAAAAGGGCTGTACACTCGTTTTTAAGACGGACCCATTGCAAAACGTCGAAGTCAGCAGTACATTCGACTCCATTGCCGTCATTCAAAGCTTTATACAACGAGAAATCGAGGATCAGCTGCGAGAAATGTTTAGAGAAGACTTGCCTGGGATTATTCACCGCTTAAGTCAGCGTTGGGTAGCGGGCAGAACAAAGGTCGAGGCGCCATACCTCAAAGCCCACAATCCTCCTCCCCCTTCATCAACTGCCACCAAAGGACGTCCTCATTCTACTCGACGTGGAGGATCGCTCGCCTCCAAGGCAGAGTCAGTATTGACGTCGGATACGCTTCCTACTCCGGGAGTGGGTCTTCATCCTGGTCTACATCCTCGACCAACCTTCGGACGACCCTTTTCCTCACCAGGCCGGTCTATTTCTGGCATGCCATTGCCATCCATCATCCCTCCATCCATCTCCTCACAATCGTCACGACCTCGTAAAACCGGGACCAAAACTCCGCTATCCTCAGACTTTCCTATAAATCCTCATTCAAGCCTGCCGGACATTGAGAATTTTGATCCGACGTATGGGTTGCGGCCAGAAGGCATACCTACAACAAGTGGGTTCAGCGGATTGGGAAAGCTCTTTGAGGCCAGCCGAGGGCTTCATGAATTGTCCCAAGAGAGGAATATGCTCGATCCAGCAATAGAACTACCTATTGATTTGGATGCCGACAGCGCATATGACGTTGTAGAGTGGGCGGATGGGTTGGATGCCAATACCGACGTTTACGACAGAAGTGGAGATGATATAGATGACGACGCTTTTACGAATCAAGTGCCACAACACGATGCAGATATTGTTGAGGAAATGGAAACAATACCCGCTATTGGAGGGGGCTTTATCACTAGGCCCCGGGTATATCACTCGCAATCCTCAATAAAGTCACCTCTCATTGCTGAAATGGCATCAACCTCCCCCCGTTCATCTGTTCCGCAAGGTTCTCGCGATTCTCGCAAGCGCGTTACCAGAGTGGAGTCGGACAACCAATCGGCGCCACGAGTATCACGTTCGAGACGAGTTCCACGAGGAATGCATCGTGACCGTGGAATGAGCATTGGCATAGAAGGTGATACATATAACCCCTACTTCGGGGACGCGTACAAAAACCAAAGAGGAGATGTATATGGAGCCACACAAGAGGTGGACGCGGAAGAAGAGGGTATGGGGACTCGTACAGAGGACCCGTGGCGTGAGGCTTCCCGGCCCATTCCGCAGTCTACCCGTTCCAAACGACGCCAATCAGAATCTTCCGACCATCCACGATCAATATCCCGCTCTCCACTCAACAATGACCTATTTCAATACGGGTCGCCTTCCAAGCACCACCTTCGACACTCCAGTGACGATGCGGATACAGATCCTTTAATCGGCCTGGCCGGCGATTCTCGCCGCAGTCGTACTCAAGACCCGAGAGGAATTATACTGCGCAATCAGTCGGTTTCGCAACTTTCCGCACTCTCCAAGTCCAATCAGACACTCTCTCCGTACACGCGGTCGTTCTCTCATTTCACGGTCCGGAGCGGGCCACCCAAACCTTTGGTCAGCAGTACCACACCATTTACACGACCAGGGAACAAGGGGCCTCAAAAAGCGCGACGGAAACGAATCCATCGACTGGGAAACGCGAGGAATGGTTCTGGAGGATTAGACATTTCCACCGAGAATCGAGAAGGGAGGTATGACGAGAAAGGGGACGTTTCACTAGACCGTCTATCTCACTCGCCGCCTCCGCCGTCCGAGTTCTCCGATGACGACGTGGCACATTATTTCAGGACTCGACGACCCAGTGAGATTCAGTCACCCGGGAGGAGGGAGAAAAAGTTGTTCAGTCCGGAGGTGCCTGTCAGTCTGAGGGAACGGACTACATCACATTCGTCCCAGCGCTCTCGGCAACGCACCGCCTTGCCATCATGAGTGGTGACAAGCTTTTTTTTGTTGGATCGTTCATTAAACTTGCCCCCCCTTGGAGCACGTTGTTTTTGTATGTATTTGAAGATATTGAACACAGCTTTTGTTATTTGTCCCATCATCCCGTTACAGGCACCAAACCAACCAAAAGAGGGCGTAGTTTCCCGTGAGCCCCCAAATCGATGTACATGGGCTCAATCGGCGTTGACTGAGAGTTTCCGTGGATGACCTTCCATCAAAATCCGATACAAGGGGTAACAAAGCAAGGTTCATATACCGCATACAAAAAAAACTAAACTGCTTCCCACTATGACCTTGAGATATGTGCTCTAAACCCCGTAATGCATTAAATCCGCCCAAGTTTCTCCGTTGGCCCACCATCAATTGTCTATCATATGTATCCGAGATATCAACGGATTGGTTAGAGCTTGCGAATGGGTCGCTTCATGATCGAGAATGGGGAGCTAGTACTTCCCTGTCGGACCGCACGTTAAACGTAGGCGAACGTAACCTAGAGCGAGCTTCGCGGGTGGGCCATTCAGCAGAGTCAAATCCTCGGTGATGGGCGTCCACATAGAATTGAGGTAGGATTGATGGTTTCTACGTTTATCCACTCACGGTCGCGTCCGGTTCCAAGGCACAAGAGATGTCGGCATCTCAGTCCGTCGGGGGAATCAGGGAAAAATAGACAAGAAATTCCCGCTCCGAGTGTCCTTTCAGAATTACTCCTTAATCGTGAAAATAACAATCGACCTCGACCGAAGATTCACCGTAATCGACATTGACTTGATGTGTTATACCGTCACTGCCCTAGAATTCAGGCGGTTTTTGTCTGCGTGGCGTCGAGGTCTGGGACCTGCGACAATTCTCCGGGACCAATCAGGAATTCAGTCGAGTAATGGTATTTGGGTCCAGCTGTTACCTGTAAGAGAAATGTATAACTTTTAGCTTCACCGAGCAGAGGGTGGCATACGTAGTCTCTCTCTCCTCATAAAGATCCTCGGTCCTGAGATAGGAACCACGGATTCCTCCACCTCACCCCCTCCCCCTCTCTCCTCTATCACTCCGAACAACGCGATATCCACGCATATCATTCAAATCCTGTGATCATGGAAGTGCAACAACCAAACACGATATTCTGGAGTAAGAGTAATCTCCACTTGGAACTTCGACTCGAGGCTGACGAAAAGGCCACCTAGAAACCAATGATTGGAACACATTGGGAGCGTATCCGTTCTCGACCAAAATACGATTAGATGATCAGGAGAGTGTCTGGAACATTCCGGATATTCTGCCAGTGAGCCCGATATTGGCGGAAGCGCGATCACATTCGCGCCACACGAGCCATTGCAACTCGCTAGGGAGCGAGCACGCGGAGGAATACGCTTCACCTCAGTCGAGAGACATGCGGTCGATATCGCCCTTTGATCCCGATTCGCCCCAACCCGAACTTGTAAAACTGCCAACCGGTCAATGGCAGTGCCCACACTGTCGCAAAATATTCCGACGTCGAGACCGGGGACAAGCTCATCTCAATGTACATATCAACACCCGACCGTACAGATGCGATGGCAGTTGTGGGAATCCGATTTGGTACGTAGTCGACAAACGCGGTTCATTCCGTCCAATATTTTTTTACTGAATTTCCCTCCCGACCGGTTAACAGTGAACGTTCCTACTTCTCCCAAGAGAGCCTCCAAAGTCACACTCAGCACGCAATGGTAACATGTGATACCTGGTACGTTTTACTTCCATTCCGTCGTAGTCTCGGATCCAGTTCTGACCGGGAATAGCGGCAAGGAACTACGGAAAAAGAATATCAGCCGCCACCGGAAGCGGTATTGCAACCCGAAATCCAGTTCACCTCTCACAAGATAGTGTGAAAAGCAAAAAGGAACCTGGTCGGGTACATCTATTTCATTATGTTTCGAGGCGTGGCCCTCGTTGCGGACTCTCTCCCCTCCATCTCTCTCTCTCTCTCAATCTCTCTCCACTCTCTCCGTTTATCTTTTTGCACTATTCTTATTTTGTGGATATCATAGAGCTAGTCTATCGAAGCCAGTGGCTGAATGCCGGGTGCATATAATGCTTAATTTGTTGTCCCTCTTCCTATTTTGCGCGCGCGATTATCCGGCTCTGTGGCGGTCTGAAAGGGAAAGAATTGACGTCGGCGTCGGAGCAGATGCGCATCATAATTGCGCGAGAAGAGCGGCGGAAAGTCCGAGATCCTGGGTTTTTCCCAGCTCGCGTCGCGTCGTCGTGAAAAAGAAGGCTAGATAGAGTGCGGATAGTCCTTGACGGAAGGCATGGGAAGAGATGACGCTTGATTCAACCCTACCTAATATGGAAACGTGAGGACAATCCTCGGTGTGTTGTGATCCGTGGCGGTCAACGTCTAGAAAGGAAAGGAACGCCAGCCACAATGCTCCGAGTAGAACCCTGGTGGGCTTTACATTAGGTAACCACAAGGATCCCAGACGCTTTCTCCACGAGTTATACCGAGACAAAACTCCAGAACTGTTTTATTATAAACGCCGTTTCTCTGGTAACTTGATGGCGTTTCCGGAGATCTGTTTCCATATTTTAAGCAGAATTAGACCCTTGGCGGCAATGGGCGGTGCGGAATGGTGTTTGTCCGGCCACGTCTGTTTCCCAATGTGAAAGTGTAGCCATGGGTTGTGGATACCTGTTAGGGCTAGGGGGAACAGGACTATTCTCCGAGTTGGGACCTAAAGTACCGTAAAGATCAATCCTTACTTGTCCCTGTACCATCCCCTTGGACTTCCATCCCTCTAATCGTGTGTGTATGGTGACGAGATCTTTTGCGAGCCTCAAAGGGGCTACTAATACACATTTACCATGACCCTCTTGAGAGTTTACTGCCTCTGGGAACGCTACTTTTTAGTCGTGGTAAGCGTGGAACACGTCTGACCATAAAAGTACATTGTAGGGGCGGCCGTTCTGTGTATTCAGCCTCGGCGGCCTGTCATTTTGTTATGAGTTTTCGATGGTCGAGCTTGATATGAGGTTAGACAGAATCAGTTCCAATGGGAGAGAAAAGGGCGGTCGTAAGAGTTCATGCAACGATTGTGGCTGGCATCTAGAATGGACTTCAATACGCCTAGTTTTGTTCAGGCTCGGAGGGCAATTTCAATGCATTTTATTCCTTGAAAGTAAATCACTTTCCAGACCCTGCTCTCGATCATCGTGCCACCTCAACGCGATCCCGAACTGCCTCCCAGTGGCAGTCGAGTGGCTCACTTCATGCACCCACGGGTCACACGGCGTTATATCCCTGTCTTGAGGCATAAATGGGGAATGTATATTCATCAGTGCTTTGAGCACCCTTATGTGTTGATGAGAACGCTTAGTGCCACAAGGTGTTTTGCCAATCGTATATTGAGCCACAAAGAAACGACGCCACTCTACTCAACGCGTCTCCTCTTCCTATCTCCACCGTCAGCGTCAGCGCTCGTGGCGTCTCCCTCTTTGTCAGGCGCACCCCTGGTGGCGTCCTGTTTCCCTCCGGTGCCATCACTCGGCTTGTCCTGTCCATTCGGCTTTTCTCCAGCGGGTGCCTTACCTCTCTTCCTAGGTACTACAACTCCCTTTAGACCCGCTTTGACAGCTAATGCAGCGCGTGGCTTTGGAGGGGCTTGAGCCGGTTTCCTAGGAATATGGATGAATCACCCCGCCATTAAGATGGTTCAATGCACATACACTGTAGCGGGTTTACTCGAAGGACCTGGTCCTGTCACCGTTGTGGGTGAAGTGGACGTTCCAGGGACTGGCGGCAAGGTTTCCGCATCACGCGCTTGAACAGCACTGTACGCGTCAACAGCATTTTCATGAGAGAGCACGTAGGTGAATCAGTGTATCGTCGTGCCAAACCGAAGCATCCTAAAAGAGATGAGCAAAAGCGCGTCCTCCAAAATTTCTCAACGGAAACGCTAAGTACGCACGCCCTGAATCCTCGAAGTTCCTCGTCATCCTTTTCCTTCACCTTTCTCTCCTCTTCGAATCGCTTGACCGCCACCTCGTCCAGAAAGTTGATCTCGTCTGGGTCGAGAGAACGAAATTGGGCAGAGAGCTTATGCGAGTTTTCATACTCTTCTTGCTTCGCTGCACGATTTGCGGCCAGTTTCTATAAAAGGCGTTCGAATTGTCTGGGGTAAGCCGTCGAGGCCCGCGCGTATGAACTCGTTTCTCACCTCTGCCAAACTCCTTCCATCATATTTTTCGTCCACTTCTTCTCTTTTCGGTGGTTCTTGTCCAATCCTCGCGTATGCCGCCTTCCAGGCTTCATCCCTGCGCGCATTGGTGTCTTCAATCTCGGTCTGGGAGACGAATCGAGAGGGGAGCGTGGGGTCAGCCATCCCAAATTAGTCTTATTATCACCGAATAAGTATCAATGTATTTGTATCGAGCGCCGTGTTTGAGATTGAGAATTTGGTTTGGACAAGGTAAGGTCGAAGAGGCGCGTATGGAGGTGGACGAAACATTCGAGTTGAAGTGTGCTTTATGACGCTTGATGGTTTTCATGACTAATATATTTTAAATGCCACGAACAGCGGAAACCAACCAATGCATCACTCATAGTAAATTCCTGTGAATGTGCGGCAACGTACTTGTACATTTCGACCGTTCAGATTGGGTGCAATTAATTTAAACTATCATATTATAGTATCAAGATCAACTGAGAGAAACGTCGGCAATGTTTTGCTGAGAACCCCTCTCCCACATCAAACACCCGGTGTGGATGTCCCAGCAACCGAAAGACGCGTGTAGAGAGTCAGAGATATGCTCACATGATCATGTGGTCATCAAAAGAATACCAACGTGTTTGTCATGTTTGAGTTTGAGAAGCTGGCCTAGAAGAGAAGAGGGAGGACTGAAGAGCATAGGAGGGCCCGTGACGCGTCGTGGACAGAAATACAACCCGAAATGTCTATTGTAATACTCGAACTGTTTTCTTTTTCCATGAATAACCATTTACGTTGTGACCACTACAAGCACAATGAACACCATGCGCAGCCATGGGCCCTTGGGCTCACGGCGCCTTTCCACGTCCTCTCTGCACACCCTTCTCGCGCCCTTTGAATAAATTGCACGGTTGATAGGACCTATATAATAACTCTAGCCATCATCACGTATCTAATGCAACCTACTTTTTATTCCATTCCTGATATCCCCATAACTCATACAGTATGCAGATCAGAGTCAAGGTATGCCTCTCTTATCCTCTTTTCACTTGTTCAATTTTCACTGCTTTGGAGCGGAGAAACACTGGCTGACGTCTGAACAGATGCTGAGAGGCAAAGAGGTATGCTCATGCTGCACACCGTATTAAACAAGCAATAAACGCTCACTGGCAACACAAGCAGGTTGATATTAACATCGAACCAGATGATAAGGTCAGCTACATGCTGAAAGCGTGCTCTGGGTTGACGCTGACTATAAGCTTCTTGTTTTGAAAACAAAACTGAACAAAACAAACATCTCTTCGCTACCAGATCTCGCGCCTCAAAGAGAGAGTAGAAGAAAAAACTGGTGTGCCACCACAACAGCAGCGCTTGATCTTTTCGGCAAAAGACTTGTAGGTTTTCTATTTCTTGCTACCTGGACGCTGGACTGACGAGCTTTTTAATATCCACAGAGAGAATGATATGACAGTGTCTCAGGCGGGAATTGTGCCAGGAAGCATAATTACTCTTATAATCAAGTTGAGAGCTGGTGATGGTGGCAACAAGCGAGGCCGTCGGGTTTGGAACAGTAGATAGAAAGGAGCATCCTACTGCCTTATTTATTTGCCTAGTTGAGCTGGTTTCAATTTCTAGTACCGTGAGGTGATCCAGAGTTGTGCTCCCCGGTCCAGCGATCTGGGGCATCTCGCGCAAGATATGTCGAGCACTAGGTCGGTAATGTGGCAATATAATTAGCGCTTGAGTGCCACCTCCCGAAAGCCGGACGTCTTTGAGGTATGCCACATGTGCCTCAGAAGCTGGCGCTGGTGAAGTACCATTGAAACAGAGGAAAATGTCATTGATAAATACCAAGTTTCGATACTCTTTCCGGAATCCAGTCCATGCACACTTCTGGAAGACACCCTGGATGAGCCTGTCATTAAGGACAAGCGAAGTCCTCGCTCGTACCAAGAGCAGACTCAGACAAAATGACATGCTCACCATTGTATTATCTGTCAGAGGCTCTAACCTGCTAAAGTTGTCGACTTCGTTTTGCTATTGCTAATTGCGACTGAGCCGTCAAGTAGGAGAATACACGGGTGCACGCCTTGAGTTTCCAAATCCCACTTTGTCTTTGTTTCATTCACTACTCGAGCTGCTTGACCACCACCACCTCGTCCAGAAAGTTGATCTCGTCTGGGTCGAGCGAACAAAACTGAGCGGAGACCTTGTGTGAAATTTCCTACTTTCCTTATATTGTTGCATTCATTGCTCTAAGACTTTTGAGAGTCAGGGTGCGGATGCCTCTGAGCGCGTCTGTTATTCTCATCTCTGCCAAATTCCTCCTGTCGTATATTTCATCCATTTCTTTTCCTCTTGATGGGGTTTTGTCTAATCTTTCTTATCTAATCTTTATATATGCCGTCTTCCGTACATTTGTTCCTGCGTACATTCATGTCTTCAATCTCAATCTGAGAGACGAACCGAGAGGAAGGTATATATTCTCCTACCCGACCTCTCAGAAGTCAAATCGAACGGAATCAATCGACGTCTTCGACTATGGCTCGTGGCGAGCAACGCCTTTGGCTTTCAGTTTAGAATTGCCCTCAGCCAAGCTGGACGGCGGGTAAGAGCATGGGTCGAGTCTTGGATCAGTCATATGCAAGATTTGGTCGTGTGTTCACTCAAACAGTGCCACATTGTTTGTCTCGAACGACATGTTTGAATTTTAGAATTTGGTTCGGCCGCATGTAAGGGCCCATTACGTACGCGTTGTGGACCAAAATTCAAGTTGAATTGTGCGTTATGACCTTGTGGCCATCTCTATGCACAGTTGTGTCGTGACCACTATGAACGCCATGGACACCGAGAACAGCCATGGGCCCATTAGCGCCCTTTCCATGTGTCCCTCCCCGCGCCGTTCTGAATGAAGCGAGCGAGAGATGAGACCTATATAATCTCCAGCTGAAATAGATCGTTTGAACGCAACCAAACTCTTACTTTCACTCAGCTCATAAACCACCCAGAATGCTCTTCAAAGCCAAAGTACGTCTTTCTTGGTCCCTCTTACTTGTTCAATTCGGGAGGGAACACTAACTAATGCTCGAAAAATAGGTAAGGACGAGGAATGACCAAATAGTACGTGCATGGCTCATGCTACACATCCCATTGGACAAGAAAGAGTTGATAATCTCTGACAGGTTGACATGAACATGAACAGATTCGAAAAGGTCAGTCACGGTACTGAAAAGCGTGTTTTGGAGTGACGCCAACTATCCCTTCTTGCCCGACCTTCGATGAACCAAAAAAATGACTTTGCTACCAGATTAAGCGTGTCAAAGAAGTAATTGACCAGAAAATTGGTTTCCCGGTAGAACAGCAGGCGCTGGTGATGGATGATAAAACTTTTAAACCAGAAATGTACGTCTTACATTTCGTCGCTACGAGTCCTCCCCCCAAATATCTCGTCCTTGCTGTTAGACTTTTGGGCTGACGAGTTTCATTGGTATCTACAGGCCAGACGACAAGACGTTAGACGAAATGGGTGTTAAAGAAGGATCCACTATCGTCCTTCTCATTAAGAAACTTCGTCCTAAGGAGGGGAGGGAGCGAGTTCGTCGGGCTGGGAGGTAGTGACGGGGAGGAGCACTCGTCCATCCTTCTTTATTTACCCAATCAAGCCTTGTTTCAAATTCTACTACTGTGAGGCTGTTGAAAATCGTGGTCTCGGTTCGAGCGATCTTGGGCATGAAGCGCCATTGAACCAGAGGAAGATGTCGTCGAACGGATATATGGTTGTGATAGCCCTTCCTACATTGAGTTCGTGTGAGCTTCGTCCACGTGCTTGTCTGTTAGACACCCGGACCTGCCGATTGGCGAGTGGACTACCAAGTAAGAGAATGCATATGCGCTCTGAATCCCCGCAGGTTCCTTACGACCATCGCCCTTTCCCTTCAGTTTCTGTCTGCTTGACCGCTACGCGTGAAACTTGATCTCTTCTGACTAGATACAGCGAACGGAACTAGGTAGAAATTTTGCGCGGGTTTCCGCATATGCCCTCCTTGTTCAATACCCACGGGCTCGTTCTCCTCACCTGTATCAAAGCTGTTCCCGTTGTATTTTTCGCGCTCTCCTTCTGTTATTGATCCATAATACCTTCTGTGCTTTGTCTCTGCGTTCATTCGTGTCCTCATGCTCGCTCTACAAGGCGAATCGGGAGGCCATACGCCAAATTAGTCGTGTTATTACTGAAAAATATCAATTTATTTGCTCTGGAGATCATTTTTGAATTTGTGGATTTCATTGTCAGACGAGGCGAGGTCGAAGAGGCGCCTTGCCGAATCCGGAGATGCTACTTTACTTCTGGCCATAACCGCCCATTTTGAACCGCATCCTACTTTGCCACCACTGATAATCTCATAATCTACTCAGAATGATCATCAAAGTCAAGGTATGTTTTGTCTTCACTTGTTCCGTTTTCGCCACTGTGCATTTAGGCAGAAGCGCTGACTGATGTTTGATGAACAGACACTGACGGGCAAAGAGGTACGCTCGGGCTGTATACGACAGTGAATAAGACAGAAATACTCATTGACGACAGATCGAGCTTGATATCGACGCGGATGACAAGGTCAGCCACGGTACCGAAAGGCGCGCTCCGGGTCATGCTGACTATCCCTCTTTCTACTCTGAACAAACCTATATTCGATGAACAAAATAATCACTTTGTTGTTACCAGATCGCGCGTATCAAAGAGAAAGTAGAAGAACAATCTGGTGTGCCGCCACAACAGCAGCGCTTGATCTTCTCAGGAAGACAAATGTACGTCTTGCTAGATTTCATATCTACCATTTGCTTTCCCCTATCTCGCCTTGCCACTCGAGTCACTGAGCTAACGACCTTGCCGACACTCACAGGACGGACGAAAAGACGGCGACAGAGGCGGGCATTGTAGCAGGAAGCACTCTCCATCTTGTACTCGCGTTGAGAGGTGGTGCCGGAGATTGCTAGCCGGGCAGGTCAGCGTTAATAGAAAGGAGCATCCGACTACCCCTGTTTATTTCGTCCAATTGAGCTTGTTTCGATTCTGGTAATGTGAGGTTATTGAGAATTGTGCCTCGGTTCAGCGACCTTGAACTCGACCTCTTCGACCGTTTCTTAAAACATATCACCAGGCCTTTTACTAGGCTGTTATATTGTTGAATAATCGCGTCAGTTCGTCACATTTATTTTAAACTGCCGCTGCAAGCCATTTGACTGTCAGCCCTTCGACGTGCCCGTAGCCAGCGCCTGCATAATATCCACTTTAACGGATAGAACATGTCTCAGGCGATAGGAAACGTAAGTTTCTTCATAATTATGACTATGCATCGGCTAAGCAGCGTCTTTTCACCGTCAACTATGAACCTTCATCGACCAAAACTCACTCGACCCTCATAAAATCCGTCGATACCCATCACATCAAATACAAAACAGACAAGACTCGCGTATATACGACTTTGGCACCGCGCAGACGCGTCGGGTAGGATCCTAGGCAAGTTTGCAGCCAGGATCGCAAATGTCTTGATGGGCAAACATAAGCCAACTTGGCATCCAAGTCGTGAGTCCAAACAACTTGGATAGCTAAATTATGTCTAACAAGACGGTATCCAGTGGACTATGGCGACTATGTAGTCGTCACCAATGCACGCAAGATTGTCGTATCCGGGAACAAGGAAGACCAGATTGTGTATCGACATCACACTATGTTCCCAGGTGGTTTACATGAACGCAAGTACAAGAATCTTATGAAGGAGCAGCCAGAAGAGGTAAGTCGCCTCTCACTTGCCAAGATACATAGCTTAAATTAAATAATCTAACTCTCTACTCCCGTAGATCCTCCGTCTTGCCGTGGCTGGTATGCTCCCTAAAAATACACTCCGGGATCGACGAATGGAGCGCTTGAAGATTTTCGAGGCTGACGAGGTAGAAGGTGGACTAGGCGGAAACCTGACCAGCTCGTGGGGGAGCTTGGTTGAGAGTAGAAGTTTGCTGGCTCCATCGGCTAAGGAAAGTGTGAGCACTGCCGACTTACTAGGGGCGACATCGGTTGATTGGACAAAACCTTTACCGTCGTCAATCCGCACCGCAAAGTCACGGCGAACGTCCAAAGGGACAAACGGGATCAATGCAAAGGTGGTACATAGCACCAAGGTCAAGACGAGGGTACCAAAGTTGGTGAAACCATCAACACAAAAGGGAAACCCATCAGGTGCCACGGTGCTGGCATAGTTTGTTTCTTTTTGTCTATCACTTGATATATACTACTTATGAGACTTATTCGTCGTATCGCTCACTTATTTTCGGCCTGAAAGATATTGGCTGGCCGTGAATGCGAATGAACGAATCGTTCTCTGGCCTCCGTACACCATCAAAGTTTACGGAATTGACTTGGTGAACGGCTCACACACTTGGGACAGTATAGTAGATCAGGAGTGTGGCACTCTCGATTGCCTGGTCTCTGCATTCATCCCCAGGGGCCAGGGGAGACTCCGTTCGACTAACTTCGAATTCTAGCAAGGACGAAAAGTTCACCGCTACGGCAAATAGTTATAGCTGGTCTGGTAAGTCTCTCTCCCTCTGTCAACCCCAGGTTTACTGATTGTCGGTCAAGAATCGACGACGTAAAAGTGGATTCCCCCGTTCGTTTATTGGATAGTGAACAGGCCAGTAATACTATCCACTTGGTCGTTGCGATTAAGACAGGAATTTCAAATATCCCATTTGCCATCATCTCTCCATAACCCCGATCGCATATCCCCCATTTCAATCCTGGTCCTCCTCAAATTTCGTCACCATACTACGGCCATGGGACTGCATCTGCTTAGGTGGTCAGCGAAGTCAGACTGTAGTGTTATTCTTACCCCTATACTCTGTCACGGCATGGAGATTTCCATTTCCTGATCCTCCAATTCTTTCTTGCGCGCCTCCTAAATATATTATCATTGACCATCGGAGAGTCGAACCATTAAAACGTATACGCACAAACTACGAGAACAAAGTTAGCATGGTGCACTTGCACATAGACAATACCCACTTGCTGCAACACAGTACGCAGAGAATTTTGAATAAGACGCAATATGTGCATCAAGGTTTTCACATACCTCCTACGTGTGTCAAGAAAAGGCAACGCAGTGTCAGAGTGAATAAACTCGATGGGCGGTGGGTACCTTCTGCAAATATGACGAGAGATACAACGTTAATATCCAAGGTAGGTAGGTACACGAGATGCATCATACCAGCTGGTGAGAGGAAAAGGCGAGATTAAAAGGACACAACAAAGGAAATAATCGTAGGATATAGAACATACCTCCTATTAGAGCACGGACAAAGATAAACGATGAATGTCAGAGACTACATGGTTATAGTTTAAACGCACCTCCTATAAAATATGGAATATGGAATGAATAATGAGGTAGACGGGAACGGAACCCTGTGACCACGCACCCACTTTAAAGGAAGGTGATGGCATTGTTAGGAAATATTGTGGGTAACTAAGAGAGTGAATACGGACAGCCTTGGGGAGCAAAGATGCGAAGGTATTATCAGTGATGCAGACAGGTTCATCAACATCCATGTACGCACATCCTATGAGCACGAACGAGCGGGTGCATCATCAGCGATCGAACCCCGTTCATCAACACCCATATACGCACTGCCTGTGAACACGAACGCGCAGGCACATCGTCAGCAATCCAACCCAGTCCATCAAGGTCCATATACGCACATCCTGTGAGCACGAACGCGCAGGC